>JAVTVY010018249.1:0-79461 GCA_036873755.1 Hanleya hanleyi
AGCGTACCTGAGATACAACACATATCACTAATCGTTAGATTCTTGGTATATGCTTTAGAATAGGTTAACCGAAAGACTATACTGTGAAGTCATGTGACTCTGTCAGTATGTCGGCACCTCTTCCCACTTCCCTTATATGTGTTGTAATGGATCGCTCTTGTCCGTTAGCCGTATCCGTAATCATCGTCGTGCAGTCCAGGATACTGTATCCAGGATACAGGATACTGTGTCTTGGAACAACCGTTTGCGCATTTTGATCGCATCCTACAGGGCCTCGATGGGCGGTATTCCCATATCCTCTTCCAGGTGACGCTTGGTCTTCATGATGGAACTATGCACGGGGTAGTCTTTCATTTCAAGCGACAGCAGTCATAACTGTTCATAGATCGCAATGACTATTTTCCTGATGTGGGGGCGCATTTGGATGCGAGTCTGTTGCAAATTATCCTGCCCGGCGCCTTAGACCACTCGGCCACCGAGGGCACCTACCTTGAACTGGTTACCTCCCCTGTATATTCATACACTAGACTACATTTCAAATTCTATATTGGGCTTTTAATTCCAGTAGCCTGATTGGTTATCACATGTGCTTTTCATTTGTGTCATGAGCGTTCATTCTATGGGTGTGTGGCTGAACATGTTAATTCAGACCCGATATAAACTCCGCAATGCTGAGAATGAGTCTGCGCTTGAAAAGATCTTGAATGAACTAAGACATGTATCATGAAATTTAAATAAAATATTGAGTTGATGGGCCATGAAATGGGAATGCCGTTTGTACAATTCCAATCAAAGAAGATGCAGGGGAGGCAGCCATGCAGTCTGAGGTTGCTTTTCATGGCCATTGGCAACCTCCCCACAGCGCATGCTTCGTTTAACAGGCTCACAGTGACTCCACTTATGTCCCTGCCCCCAGTAGAGGAATTCTACCTTGACGACGTGACTATGACGTATACGGACACCTCCCCCCCCCCTCCCCCGCACAAACCGCGTTGTTTGAATTCGACCGAATAACTCCTTCAGTTTTGCACATGAGCGAACTACTTTTCATATCCTCGCCCCATATAAACGACGGAAATGATCTCAAGAGCATTCTTCTTAACGCTAGGTCAACAGAGGCATAATGCAGAATTGAAAAGTAATCTGAACTTTGCACAAATATCGCCTTTACTACATATGATGTCATTTCCGGCGGTGTGCTGCTTGGACGGGAATGCTCTCCGAATACTGACTGGTGGCTGGAGTATTATTATGCTCCATTATGAGGTGGTTAGGCCAGTATTTTTCATTCTCCGAGTCTGTGGCTATTTAGTATGACCGGATGTCAGCAGATAATTTCCGCAATGCGGAGAATGATCCGAGCAGAATTTTCAACTTAAGATGCTGGTCGATACCGGTCTAAAAAGTGAAGCAAGATTGGGTTGCAATCTGATAAAAACCACATCTGAAAAAAAGAAAATATCTCCATCTTTACATGCTGCTGATTTGAGCGACAATTAAAGATGGAGAGCTTTTTTTTGTAGATTCAGGTCGGACTGGAAGCCTTACTGCCCCTGCGGAGGGTCAATTACTGGCTGATGCAGCAACAGAATTTTCCCAGTTAGACGGCAGGTTTTGAGATCGAAAACGAGATCGGGCTAAATCATGGGTCAACCGTGACAGTCGCGTGGTTGGGTATGAAGATTGGGATGGCTCGCTGGAGGGAAGACAGCTGGAACAGCAAGCTGACACTGTCTGTTTATATCGTGATTTAACAGAAAGTCATACGGTCTACTTATCAAAACAGTATCGAAAAAAGGGGAGGTAACCAGTTTAATTTGACATAGTCAAACTAGTCATTCGAGGAAAACAAATTTGATGTAAAACTCAGCAAAATATCCTTTAAAACATTCATGGCAATCGTTATTACAATCTAGACGCAACACCATGAAAAGTTCGTACGGAATGTTTGCCGATATTCTATGTGGTCCCATAATAAGCCAATCACGGCATTTTCTGCCTTTCCTCTCGGACAATGATTAACGTTTAGTTCACGGAGATTAACATCTTTGCGCGGCACAATCGTTTGATATTTTCTACCCCCTAACAAAGCCAGAATTCTTTCATCTTTACGGTTTACCACGTAGACTGTCTGGAAATGATGCCATATTTGGATTCTGTTTGTCGATAATGTTTATATATAAGTCGACGCACTACCGTGTGTAATTACTGTGGGCGTGAGCTAGCCACCTGATTGGCTAACAAATGTAGTTTCAAATTCGCACGGAATTTATATGCTGAAGTCAGATATAATATTTCGTGATATTATGTCTGAGTTTACTGAGATTGTCGTTACTAACGATATTTTAGTTAAAAATATTGTTTTTAAAATTGTGTTTACGTGTTTCATGATACTGTTTGATACTTGGTGCTGGTTAGGAACAGTACCAGTATTTCTCCAGAAACAATGGCAGCCTAAAGTAATTGGATTGGCCGCGCGGTTACTGGCTTCGTTTGGTGTTATTGAGCACTCGAGAAGATCGATCAGAGGCGCTGAAAATAGACAGAAACGTTCGCCTCAGGGAAAGAGTTCGACCCTTGGTCTTGGAACGCAATACACTGTTCATTTTACGATGGCTGGGGAAACTTCGGAATCTATTTACACTTAATATACACTAAAAGAGTAAGGTGGGCAGACTTGATGAAATACAGTAATCCTGATGGATTGTCCGAAAGGCCCCGAAGACAGGCGAAGGGACGCCAACCCGGCAGAGATATAGGCGTCAAAAGAAACCGATGAAAAACGACTGTGCCCAATATGTCCCATCCTCTCTGGTCAAGGTTCTTCTGACAACGAAGACCCGTGTCTTGGTTCCCAATCACTTTCGTGACCTCAAGACACCTACAAATATGCCCATATTTGAGTGAATTAAGGGCCAGCCAACGTGTTGTATATTTCATCTTAAAGTGAGATCAAATGTCGGTATCCGTGTTTGTTTTGACTTTTGCGACGCCCCCATGTAAATCCCTCCCAAACATCGAAGAAACCGTCCCCAGGGTATTCTCAGCATAAACTCAAGTCTCAAACGTCTTCCATTCATTAGCAGAGCACGCCTTCGTGCAGGGGTGGTACGGAGTTATTTATGCAGACCTGCATTACTGTTCCGCCAAAATATAAAAGCACTGTTGATGACGTGAAACAATTATGCCTGAGACAATTGATCCAGTCATTCTACAGCGTGAACGAAGTACATTCGGGAAGACTGATCCAGTCATTCTACAGCGTGAACGAAGTACATTCGGGAAGACTGATCCAGTCATTCTACAGCGTGAACGAAGTACATTCGGGAAGACTGAGCCAGTCTTTCTACAGCGTGAACGAAGTACATTCGGGAAGACTGATCCAGTCATTCTACAGCGTGAACGAAGTACATTCGGAAAGGCTGATCCAGTAATTCTACAGCGTGAACGAAGTACATTCGGGAAGACTGATCCAGTCATTCTACAGCGTGAACGAAATACATTCGGGAAGACTGATCCAGTCATTCTACAGAGTGAACGAAGTACATTCGGAAAGGCTGATCCAGTCATTCTACAGCGTGAGCGAAGTACATTCGGGAAGACTGATCCATTCATTCTACAACATGAACGAAGTACATTCGGGAAGATTGATCCAGCCTTTCTACAGCGTGAACGAAGTACATTCGGGGAGACTGATCCAGCCTTTCTACAGCGTGAACGAAGTACATTCGGTAAGATTGATCCAGCCTTTCTACAGCGTGAACGAAGTAAATTCGGGAAGACTGATCCAGTATTTCTACAGCGTGAACGAAGTACATTCGGGAAGACTGATCCAGTCTTTCTACAGTGTGAACGAAGTACATTCGGGAAGACTGGTTTAGTCTTTCTACAGCGTGAACGAAGTACATTCGGGAAGACTGATCCAGTCTTTCTACAGCGTGAACGAAGTACATTCGGGAAGACTGATCCAGTCTTTCTACAGTGTGAACGAAGTACATTCGAGAAGACTAATCCAGTCTTTCTACAGTGTGAACGAAGTACATTCGGGAAGACTGATCCAGTTTTTCTACAGCGTGAACGAAGTACATTCGGGAAGACTGATCCAGTCTTTCTACAGTGTGAACGAAGTACATTCGGGAAGACTGATCCAGTCTTTCTACAGTGCGAACGAAGTACATTCGGGAAGACTGATCCAGTCTTTCTACAGCGTGAACGAAGTACATTCGGGAAGACTGATCCAGTCGTTCTACAGCGTGAACGAAGTACATTCGGGAAGATATAACATAAACCTTAAATCGTGAATTGAGCGCTGAAACAATTTTAAACAATCAGTTGATTCACTGATTAAGTTTAATAATCATTATAATAGTTTACTTAACATCATAAATGGTTACCTAACCATGCCTGCAATTATATATTGAAACTTTAGCAGTACGTTAGGACTACAGTGACCTTGACTGAACGAAGTACATTCGAGAAGACTAATCCAGTCTTTCTACAGTGTGAACGAAGTACATTCGGGAAGACTGATCCAGTTTTTCTACAGCGTGAACGAAGTACATTCGGGAAGACTGATCCAGTCTTTCTACAGTGTGAACGAAGTACATTCGGGAAGACTGATCCAGTCTTTCTACAGTGCGAACGAAGTACATTCGGGAAGACTGATCCAGTCTTTCTACAGCGTGAACGAAGTACATTCGGGAAGACTGATCCAGTCGTTCTACAGCGTGAACGAAGTACATTCGGGAAGACTGGTTTAGTCTTTCTACAGCGTGAACGAAGTACATTCGGGAAGACTGATCAGTCTTTCTACAGCGTGAACGAAGTACATTCGGGAAGACGATCCAGTCTTTCTACAGTGTGAACGAAGTACATTCGAGAAGACTAATCCAGTCTTTCTACAGTGTGAACGAAGTACATTCGGGAAGACTGATCCAGTTTTTCTACAGCGTGAACGAAGTACATTCGGGAAGACTGATCCAGTCTTTCTACAGTGTGAACGAAGTACATTCGGGAAGACTGATCCAGTCTTTCTACAGTGCGAACGAAGTACATTCGGGAAGACTGATCCAGTCTTTCTACAGCGTGAACGAAGTACATTCGGGAAGACTGATCCAGTCGTTCTACAGCGTGAACGAAGTACATTCGGGAAGATATAACATAAACCTTAAATCGTGAATTGAGCGCTGAAACAATTTTAAACAATCAGTTGATTCACTGATTAAGTTTAATAATCATTATAATAGTTTACTTAACATCATAAATGGTTACCTAACCATGCCTGCAATTATATATTGAAACTTTAGCAGTACGTTAGGACTACAGTGACCTTGACTGAACATCAAACAAGCGATAAAAGTAATTCCGGAACGGAAGATTCTTAACGAACCGGGTTTACTTTTACGTAATACTCTACGCATGGTGAACGTCGACTAGCAGAATTACAGGCAAAAGACATGTCAACAACCACAAAACCGCGTAAACCGGAACAAACTTGGCAAACCACGTCAGAGTATAGTGATATACAAGCGCGACAGTTGAGCTGGGCCTATTAGATGAAAACACTCAAAGCGGAAAGAGTTCATTTCCTCCTTACGATGATAAACGTGCCAGTGGTTGTCGTTGTGTTGTAGGCCTATGCATTGAATCGTAGGTTTGGGTCACATTATAATTACACTTGATATCTCAACTAAGCATAATATGCCGTTTTTATTCTACTAGTGGCTCTTTTTATTCAATACGAATTTGCATTCTTTTTAATTAACAGCTGGGGTTTTCTTCAATTAGTAAAGTGTGTCAAATGCGCTGAAATATAAGCAAGGTTTATCGATGCAAATTATACGCATTATTACTTTCGAGATGATATTGAAATAGCCGCCATGTTTAATTTGTCCACTAAAAATGATCCAAAACTGGTCTATTTTTCCGCGAATAAAATATTTTTAAGTTCATGAATGCGACAGCTTAAGAGCTGGTGTAACTTTCCATGTTCATTAGAAAAAAAACAGGAATCAAATCTCGGTCATTTTTGAAAAACAATAAATCTATACTTGGCCGATATACATCACGCAAATGTTATAGACACTGGTATAATATTTCAGTTCCATCACAAATTTTTAATCCTCAACGATTTAATCTGCTATCACAGTTCAAATGCACCAAACTATAGTTTAGATCAGGTGTTTGTATACGATATATACCTGTTTGACGCATGCACCATCTGTGGACCCGTGAAATTACAAGTAAACAGATTGGGCACCATCAGACAGGTATTTTTCTTGTAAAACACTAGAGAGAGAGAGAGAATTAAGGTTTAACGTACCCAATAACGTACCTTTTTTGTTGGGTGGCAAATCTACAGATTTTCCTTTGAACACCAGTGTAATTAATATAATTAACTTGAATGTGGGGAGCAAGAAGACCGTGTTACAACTATGAACACATGTGTTTATAATTTGAACAGTGGGGTTCAATTTTGAACACCCCCAAAACGCGTCAGAAGTCTGGAATATTTGCAGTGTGATACTGCTCAAAATGAACCTGAGATGATAAGCTATGGTCTTGTAAAGGTCAATTGCGATTCATAGGTACTCATAGCTGATAGAAAATGACTTACACAAAAAACGTACATTCGAGAGTGATATGGATGCCCCAATATGTCCGCTTTTTTAAACAATCATACTTAGAGCTGACAATTATATCAAAACACTTAGAACAGGTGTAATATGATGTGTTGCAATTCGGAAACAGATTCGTTGAGGAAAATATCCCAATTTTAACGAGAACAAAATATTTTTGAAGATAGGTCGCCACGTTTACTTTTTACCCATAATTATTCACATTGAATGTCATAATAAACATATATGTTTTAAATCGTTCAGTAATATTCCTGTGGTATACCATAGAGCCTGTAACCTCCATGGGTATACATATAGAGTATGGCTCTTGCAGTTTTTATTAATAATTCTTGTGAATCATTCTACTCTAGCTTTAAGTGAATTATTTTCCAGATGACATTTGCAAACGGCCCCCGAGTGACATCATACATTTGAAAATTTGTAATAAACTGGGAAACTGGGAAATGAATACGTCCAGTGAGTCGTGATATCTGTCCAAACGGACACAATACGCGACTGCGAAAGTATGTCGAGCTGTTTCTTACTGGCATGTCAACAATTGGTTCAACCTAAAGCCGTCTTCGGACAGTTCAGGATATACTGTAACATTATTATGTCCTGGAACCCTGCTGTGAACGGTAGAATTTTTTTTTTTTAATTTCATGCCTATTAACATCAGCGTAAACTAATATGAACGCAGACTACGTTTTCAAAGTATGAATAAATTATACAGTTCGATCGTAAGGTATATAATTTGTAGTCAATGGGAACAGGTGGATACGACATTCACCGGTTCGTTTATAGAAGTTTTATTTATTGCCTGGTACATAAAACTGTAGTGCAACAGCTATAGTTAAAACTTCGCCTGTGAAACAATAAAATACTGAAAATGATTTTTATGATATTCCAATTCTTATCGCATTACAACGTACAAGCATACTGATAGCGACACCACACCAATACATGAATGTTATACTGATCACGATAATAATAAACCTTTGAATTCAGACGATTGTATCAGGCAAACAAAATTCGTCTTTTTCTGGTCAAATAGGCCTACCCTCGAAACAAGTGGTTGGGGTAAAGTGACACGGCTTTTTTATATTTTGTGGAAGTTTTTTTTATATCCTCGAATAGCCTCGATTCTCGAAGAGAGAGATAAACGTTCAATCATAGTATGTCATGCCTCTAACCCGAAACATTCATTTTACAGCACTATTTCAACCCTTTTGGAGCAGGTAACATTACAGACAAATTCAAAATTGGTGGCTTTGGCCTTGGTCAATACAGATAACTTTGATGCAAACGACACGAGAGTAGTATGTAAACCGTGAATTTCTTATTATTTTGGGATGGGGAGATGTGTGAGCTGTGAATATGGGTTGTGACCTTTGAACTTGGACCCTTGACCTTTGAGGTCAGTCCCGGCTGAACACGCCCAAAACGCGTCATATGTCTGGTATATTTGCAGTGTGATACTTCTCAAAATGAGCCTGAGATGATAAGCTTCGCCTGTGAAACACAATAAATACTGAAAATGATTTTTATGAGATTCCGATTCTTATCGCATTACAACATACAACAAACATACTGATAGCGGTACCACACCAACACATGGAGGTTATACTGATCACGATAATAATAAGCCGTTGTTTCACCTTTGAGTTCAGACGATTGTATCAGGCAAACAAAAATCGTCTTTTTATGGTCGAATAGGCCTATATTTTGTGAAAGTTTTTTTTTATATCCTCGAATAGCCTCGATTCTCGAAAAGAGAGATAAACGCCCAATCATAGTATGCCATGCTTCTAACCTGAAACATCCATTTTACAACAGTATTTCAACTCTTTTGGAACAGGTAACATTACAGACAAATTCAAAATTGGCGAGCTGGGAATATGTGTTGTGATCTTTGAACTTAGACCCTTGACCTTTGAGGTCACTTCCGGTTCGAGGCGACTTCCGGTCTCGTGGCTTCCGGATCGCAGGAGCATGAAAACAAATCCAGAAAGACAGACTTTACACCCATAACATGAAACACTACGAAATTTTCTTGTGAAGAAAAATATATGGCGGTGAGGTTCTACCGATCGGGTTCACGCTGTAGAGGACAACAGTAGTGCTCTCAGGGCCGTTGCGTGACTTTAGCCAGTGACATCAACATGCACACTCGCTTGGGACGCCTGTTGTGGGAGCTTTGGGATAGAATGACTGGGGTGGTGACGTTGATCGATGGCCGCGCTGACTGACGTCATCATTAGTAGAAAAGGCGCAGCTACGGTTGGAAACACACTCAGGTGAGTGAAAACCATTAACGGCGGGTAGCGAGCTTTCTGTCGGTCAGGGGGGAGACAACTCTTGTCGGCATTTTCTTGTCAAGGAGATTCAACTTTTTCTAGTGTGAAAAGACGAACTAACTAGAGTTAATTAGGGGAGAAAGCCGCCTTCATGACCGTCAACACGTATTCCCCCAACAATTAGCGAAAGCTCCCAAATGGGTTAGATCTGCTGTTATACACGAGCGTCAACGGACGTTGCCGGGCGTCAACGCCGTGTAGCTAATCATATGCTCTGGGGTATGAAGTTGCGGGCGGGAGGAGTTGTGTCAGTTGCGGGCGGGAGGAGAGAGGCTAAGGTATAATTTCACGTCTCCATCAGCGTTTTCTTACACATCTGAAATGCTTCATACAGGGTCAGCAGATTCTAGGATCGGTTAGTTGTGTTGGTATCATCTTTGGGTAGTATCTCTATTATCTTATGCAGCAGGAGACGTACTCGAATCACCCACTGTCATCCATGAGGATGACAAGATGGCAACGCATGCTTTCTCACTGGTCTGCTTCGCCCATGGTATTTGTTCCAGATTGGTGTAGTTCGTGGGAACGCCATGGGGCCTCGACTATAATTTCTTTGTCCCCGTCGCCGGGTTCAAAGTTTAAATTAGTCAACATGGATGCCGTACTGCTCATGTTGAAATGAAGAGAATTGTTTTATGTTGGCTATTTACAGCATGCTGAAACTGTTGACACTTTTAATCTTTGGAATGATCGCTCTGGCGTATGCCGCTGCCCAGCTTATGTCCTGGGTTTTCAACGCTGACACTGTTCGGTCGATCTCCAAGGGACCGGGTCCATGTCCAGTGGTTCATATTAACGACGAGGTCGACATACGGTTGACGTAAAAACTGCCGCTGTCTGGGTGCTGTTTTAAGTGGCCTTCAACACCTCGCCCACCTCGACGTTCATGCTTTCTTTGAAGAGATCCCGCCATAGCATTGTTCACAGCATTGTGTTTAGGCGTTCTCTAACTCTCACGCTGACTTCGCTGTAGACAATCTCCGGTAACAGGTGGGTCATCAATCTGTGATCTTCGAGACTATGTTCTCCATCGATTGGATTCGTGAACGACACGAATTATTGGCAGGTATGCAATATACCTATGAATTTTAGATCAGATTTATCACAGACAGACTCCGGACATCGGAACTTTTGGTAAACATGTCGCCGTTGTTTGAATTGTCCTTGGCCGCACCTATCCTATCATCCAGTACTTCAACGCTGGTCTGCTCGGGGTTATATTAATACGCTTGATCGATGTCTTGAGAAATGCCAGGGAAGTAAAAACACGAATTCCCTCCCAAAAATGATGGTCCCAAATGATGGTCCTGTGACGTGACGTCACGACGACGTCACATCCGGGTCACTTCCGTTGACGTCATTTCCAGTCACGTGACGGCCCAGGAAGAGTGATCTCCTCATCAATAAGACCCCAGTGATCTGTTAGGTCCATTATGGTGCATTGGACAATGTTAGTTCCAATGGGAAACCCACTCATGGACATTTGCGGTATAGGGTGTGATCCCTTGTTTTTTTCATATCGAGCTGTAGAGCACGATGCCAAGTAGTCTCGAGGCCAAGCGTTGAATCTTTGAAAAGTTACTGTGCGCATGCGCACTGAGCAAATAGCACTGAGGTGGACGTTTTGGGATCTAGGTGGACCCATAATGATCCGATTGAGTCGTGTGAGGTGTCATCGTGAAGCACTCGTGGGGGCGTCCAACTGGATGGGTGCTGGGTGGAACTGACGTCATTCTGCGCACGCGCTGTAGAAAAAGGGCATGGGAAGAGACGTTTTGGGGCCGAGGTGGACCATCCGTGTCGTATTGGGCTATCGGTGTGAACCATTCGTGGGGGACCGTCCAACTGGATGGGACGGAACTGACGTCATTCTGCGCATGCGCAGTAGTAAAAGGATAATGGGGTGGCTTAATATAAGGCGTTAAGGCGTTAAGTTAAGGCGTTGAGTGGAGCGTTAAGGCGTAAAGATAGGGCGTTGAGACGGGCGTTAAGGCGTAACGACGGGCGTCACTGCATTTCGATGAATTAATGGCAATTCTATGGAATATCTAGAAAATCAGAGCTTCTGAGCTATTTTACCAGGGCGTTGAAGCGTTGAGCTGGGCGTTGGTGGATGTTACTGTCTATAAAACAAGAGTATTCCAAAAACAGTCGACGTTCAAGTTAACCATCAACATGCTCTGAGTGCGAACACACGTTCACCAGATGTTACGATATGATGCGACACCAGAAGACTTTCCATCCAGACTCCGAGGAGCCCACTGAGGAGGCAGATAATGATACCGAAACAGAAACTGCTGAAAGTCTATTTACTGATACAGCGAGCTTGACCTCAGATAGTCAACCTACGTCCCAAGGAACTGAGGAAGAACCTACCTTTTGGGATCGTATTGTGCATGAAGCTATTAATACCCATGCTGCGGTAATCGAAAAAACCCGACAGGATAACTTACAACTGGTGTACATCCAAATGCGCCCGAATATCAGGAATACGACCATGGCGATCTATGAAGAGTATAGCCTGTTGCCGCTTGAAATGAAAGGCGACCCCACGCACAGGTCCATCATGAAGACAAGGCGTCACTTGAAAGAAGATATGGGGTTCCCACCCACCGAGGCCCTGGAAAATGCGATCAGAATACACAAACAACTGTTCCAGGACATGCTCCCTCAACGGTATCCTGGACTGCCCGACAATGCTTAGGTTACACTGAATAAAGATTGAACTTTCTCAAAGGACGGCTTTTGATTGGACAAGAGCATACGAGAATTGTAAATATACCCAACGCGGCTCCCCCAGCGTGGGTATGATGTACTGGAAGGGAGAGTAAAATAATTGACCGGTCGTCCTTGTTGTTATATCAACTGTTTGCATCATGGAGTCAAGGCGTTATTCTAGGGCATTATGGCATTAAGGCGTTAACATAGGCGTTGAGGCATTAACATAGGCGTTAAGGTGTTGCGTGGGATTCCCCTTCGAACACACACACACCCAAACACCACACACCAACACACACACACACACCACCACCACCACAATCACTCACTCACTCACTCACACTCACTCACTCTACCTCTCTCTACTACTCCCAAGTGATCTATAACTAGAAGAGGGGTTGCCCAGAAAATTCCCCGAAAAATTAACCCTGACAGTTTCTGCTTTCTGTACTACTAAACTGGATTACTTCCCTTGACTTTTACTTCCACGGAATTGAGAGACTACACTATCTCAACAACAACTATCACTTTCTCAAAGGACGGCTTTTGATTGGACAAGAGCATACGAGAATTGTAAATATACCCAACGCGGCTCCCCCAGCGTGGGTATGATGTACTGGAAGGGAGAGTAAAATAATTGACCGGTCGTCCTTGTTGTTATATCAACTGTTTGCATCATGGAGTCAAGGCGTTATTCTAGGGCATTATGGCATTAAGGCGTTAACATAGGCGTTGAGGCATTAACATAGGCGTTAAGGTGTTGCGTGGGATTCCCCTTCGAACACACACACACCCAAACACCACACACCAACACACACACACCACCACCACCACCACCACAATCACTCACTCACTCACTCACTCACACTCACTCACTCTACCTCTCTCTACTACTCCCAAGTGATCTATAACTAGAAGAGGGGTTGCCCAGAAAATTCCCCGAAAAATTAACCCCGACAGTTTCTGCTTTCTGTACTACTAAACTGGATTACTTCCCTTGACTTTTACTTCCACGGAATTGAGAGACTACACTATCTCAACAACATTCTCATTTCTATGACTTCATTTTTTCTGTGAAAACATTCACCCACCCTGACTTGATCGGCCTGGAGGAGCGCTTCACCTGGGTACCTTCCCTGACCCAGTACGCCCACTATGGGCCCATCTCGACCCCCAAAATCCCTTCCAATGCCCTTTCCCCACAATTCCCTGTCTGCGCATGCGCAGAATGTTGCCAACAGACGACACACTAGTCCAATCAGATGCTCTCCACGAGAGCCTCCTGATGACACCACATACGGCCCAATCGGACCAATATTGGTCCACCTCGATCCCAAAACGTCCATTCAAATATCCTTTTTCTACTGCGCATGCGCAGAATGTCAGTTCCACCCCTCACCCATCCAGTTGGACGATCCCCCACGAATGCTTCATACTGATACCTCATACGACCCAATCGGATCACGGATGGTCCACCTCGACCCCAAAACGTCCCTTCCAATGCCCTTTTTCTACTGCGCATGCGCAGAATGACGTCAGTTTCACCCGACCCCCATCCAGTTGGACGCTACCACACGAGTGTTTCACGATGACACCTCACATGACCCAGTCAGACCACTGTGGGTCCACCTAGACCCAAAAACGTCCACCCCAGCACTACTTGCTCAGTACGCATGCGCATGGTAACTTTAAAAAAAAATCAACCTTTGGCCTCGAGGTCCCTCCCATGGTGTTCTACAGCTCGAGATGAAGAAAACAAGGACCACACCCTATACCGCAAATGTCCATGAGTGGGTTTCCCATTTGACTAACATTGTCCAATGCGCCATAATGGACCTAACAGATCACTGGGGTCTTATGTAGAGCGAGATCACTCTTCCTGAGCCGTCACGTGACCGAAAATGACGTCACCGGAAGTGACCTGGATGTAACCTTTGATCCAGATGTGACCTGGATGTCACCTGACCGGATGTGGCGTCATCGTGCCGTCATCGTGACGTCACGCCGCAGGACCATCATTTTTGGGAGGGAATTCGTGTTTTACTACTACTCAGGGACGAAGTTCACATTCTTCAATGTCATAGTCTCGTAGGCGGGCTGCCACTGGCTGTAGCACCAGACCATACGGGTATAGCTGATGGGACCTTCGTCTACGCATTTGATCACAAGGAAGGTCTTTCTACATGCCGTCGGACCGGTAAACGCCATGGTATAGGGAGGCTTTACTCCCCCTGGTGGACACGTAGGGGTTGGTAGTAACGGCTGTATCTATTGGATGTGTTTACAGTGAAGGTGTCTGGGAATATTATCGCGACAAGTGAACTGGTGATATTTTCATGTAAATATTTGTCCAAAGCATAATGACACGTCCTTTAAATACTGGAAAAATATAGTAGGCCTACATATGTATAAAATTATGTCAGTTATCATCATACAGTTCAAAATATTCTCCTGGGTTAAAAGATATGGTAAAGTGAAATTATACGAACCAGTAGCTGATCAGCTGAATTTACGGGTCACTTCCTATAGACAGACTGTTCTTTGTTCTCTCAGTTATGTGCAAAAGGCGGACTGACTATCGAAATTTTTCGAGGTTGATATGTCAGTACGGTACGTCAACTTCAATAAAAATCTGATTTTGCAGGTTTTGGATTGAAAAAATCAACCGGTTTTATTACCGTCACACACAGAGTTTTTCGCATGTAAACGCCACATATCCTACATCCTGTATCTACATCATATAATTGAACTATAGCCAGCAGGGTGCCCAACTCCTTATAGTATCCCTGGTCGATTATGCCCATGCCCATAGAGCACTGTTTTATCAACTATCAATTCATTTTGATGCAATAATCGTCTTTTGCAACTATTTCGAATGGGAAACTTCACGAATTTTGGATTCAAACAGCATTAAATTCGAACCGAAACGTCAACTTTTATTAACACGAAATTTTGACTGACATGCACACCCGAAATTTCAACTCACTCAAAAATTTCCACTATCTAACTCGAAATTTCGATATATCTCCTACTTATTTCGTATCTTGACATTTTCCCAAAAATCACATTGTGATAATTGATCTGCATGTATTTTGAAAGGTGAAATGTTGAATAGCCGAAGGATTAAGTTTGTCAGAAGCAACACTGTATAATTTACAGCTAATTGTGTTAATTGAGAGGCAAAATTCCATATTTTCGTGAATAAAAGCGATCGAACCCTCGCCAATCCAATTCGTCCAAAGACCCATCCGTGTCCGTCCGGCGAAGAGTTGAACGATTCTTATCAAGCAAAGCAATAAATAATATTATTTTTATCGTGTAATACGTCCACAGAATTCGTCAGTGATGAAACAGCGTCCATTGCTTTCGTAGATGCATGTGTACGTTTATCGTAAAGGTGGCTATAAATACTTGGAAACAAAATCGATGTAGTTCCCATTGATTACGGTATAAGCGTTCAATAGGCGCTATTTTGGGAAGACGATGCATAATTGAGATTCAACTCCTAACTACATTTCCGTTAAGTAAATACGGTTATATTTCCACGCCATACACTATAAACTACCACATTATCTATATGGGTAAATTCATATACTCGCACAAAGAACATTTATCGTATTTAATATAGTCCAGTAAAGCAGAATATGCGCGCCGTGTCTACACCATCAGCTGTTTACGTATCCCAGGCTCATTCGGCAAAAATGTTCGAGAAATCGATCTACTGACGTCATTCGGCAGGCATCACTTGAGGCAGGCGAGCTATTTTTAGCAGCAAAGCCTCATCAGAGCGTATTTTTAAGGCAGCTGCCAGCGATTCTGTTCACTACGTGATGTCAATTTCATGTGCGCATGCGTTCAGTGGCTCAGCAGCCGTATTCAGACGTGTCACGAATTGTTAATGCGCCAAGAAACGTCATGTATATTCCAACCGACAATGCCCTTTTAGATGAAATAGGGAACCATCTAGATTATGCTGAATAAATAAATAAGTTTCACCAAGGAACGGTCAAAATCGTCATGATGTTATTTTCAGTGATTAAATAATCACGAATATCATGATATAACAAAGTTTACATGGGTTAAGAAATCCATTAGAAGATAGTTAAACTTCTCTGAACGTCGATGCCGCAAAAATTCAGTTAACGGCACCGGTTCGAAAACTTCGGATTGACTTACTTTAACACGTTTAAAACGCTGGACCATGAATTAGATGAAGATATGGTACTCCATAGCAGTTGGTTGGTTGGTTGTTTGAAGTTTAACGTCGCACCTAACATTATTGGTCACACGGCGACGATGCCCCAAACAAACATAGCCTAGCAAAACCCTAACCCTAACAAAAACCTAACCAAAACTACAAAAATCTACCTCCTGTGCCAGACAAACATGGTACAAACCTGTCCTAAGCTGGAGGGCGCACTCCATAGCACACCCGACAACAAGGTTCAACTGACAAAATATTATTCCTGAATCAGTACAAAAATACAACATTGCATTGAACAGTCAACGGCAGAACTCTGGTCTGGGACAAAACTTACACAAATATAGCCTTATGAATTGGGGACCGTAGAAAATAATATGAAACTCAATATTTCTATAATATAATAAACATATGATATTTCACTGTGTGAGGACCCGTATGTTAGAAGCACAACACCAGCACGCGTCGAGAACGTGATTCATTCATCAATGCCAACGTCAGTCGCGGTGAGGATAACATCCATTCACTTGGAATGTGATGAACGACTCAAACAAAGCCGTAGAAGTGTGTGCGTGTGTGTTCGCGTGTAGAATTATTATGGTTGGAAGGGTGATTAAATACATTTAAGCCGCTTTCTTGGATATTTTATTTCAGGCCCAAGGACGGTGCTTCTGGGAACTTCGGAAGAGAGAGGAGAGGCGAACGGTTCTCTATTTTTAGACACGGGAGGAAGATATTGATTATTCTGACGATATTCAGTGTGGGACTTGACCTATACGGTCCTCGATTAGTCTGACCTGCTTTATACTTCGACAATTTATCAAGACCAACGAGTATTTTGGTAAGGCCGATGCGGTATTATTAGTTAACTATAGAATAAAGCGCCATAGACACGGTTTGTTTCGGGCCATTTCGTTATCGATCTCCGATAGAAGAACGGGAATTGTCCTAATTTCTCGTCTCCAGTCGCGAGGAACAGGCGACGGCCTGAAGAGGAATGATCCAGCGTATACCACATAGTATTGAAGAACAAGTATCCACCAGTCAATTTTTCTTCTATAAGGAGAAGTGAGTTAGGTTCGTTCCTGATGTAGCCGATGGAATATGACACAGGAATATTTAGTGATTATTATATAAATCATTGGCAAGGCCATATCTCAATCGTGATATTCCTCTTCTAGATAAATACAGGACCAATCTAATATAAGCTGTCGGCTGGCCAAAATCAGAATCTCGGGAAGCGGAGAGAAAAGTTTGCCGGTCCACCTCTCCGATCAGCTTGTCCAGCAAGCTCAGTCAAAATGATATTACATCCTGCTAAGCATATTTGGAACGTTTTATCGTGGTTGTGTGAAATCTACAAGCGCAATGTTGAGAAGTGCAGGTGTTCATTTGGAAGATTTTATTATACAGAGGATGACGAATGGTCTAAATGCCGCCTGGCTCTATATACAACCGGAATGAAATTTCTATCTCAAGTTTAACTGTTGTTTCCATCGTAAAATCTATTAATAAAGCGAGACAAATAGACCTATACCAATGTATGTTTCACAGTCTCTCTCACGGGGCAGAATCACCCCCCAATAGGAGATCACATTACACTCGTCCATTGAAATCGGCATGTTGCCAATTGCCAATTGACACGCGGGGGGCGTGTGTCAATTACATGGGAGAGAGAGGTAGCCAACTCTTGCAATATTTCTCGTTCTAATCTTTTTTGATAATCAATATAAGTAGTGCTATGGAATAGAAATAATGTTTTTACAGGCGTGCTCAATGATTACTAGACGCACGGTTAGTGTGGGCAAGCTTATGTTTTAAAATACAACGTTTGCCCACACTACAGGCCCGCAAAACCAGAGTATAAATCCATAAAGCATGGGGTTATATATAGAGACCCCATATTTCGACACATCACCCTAATACCACCGCCCACACCCCCGCAAAACTCTTGTTTTGCGGCCTGTGCCCACACTAACCATGCGTCAAATAGCCATTGAGCACTATTGTGAAAACAAGTATTTCTTAGTTATCTTTGGGTCACGAAGGTTGAATGTCAATTTTTCAATGAAATGTGCCTCTTCAGGTCGCTGAGATGCAATCTCAGTAAACTTTGGTAAGGGAGAATGGGCGATGAGGAGAAGTGAGACACTATTTCTGATACGTCCCAATTTTCAACATAGTCCAAAATAATTCGTCATTTATTTTGGGTGACAATTAGACTATATGCGTGGATACCTTAAGAAACGCACCAGCTTGTATCTCTCTACCTTACCCCAGAAACTCTGGCTGTGATAGGTGAAAATAGGTAAGGGGGCATGGCATTCCTATCACAGCCCAGATCGCGCCTAGGTTAAATTTTGGCGATAAAAATTTATGCGCGAAAAGCGGCTTTTCGCTGACGAAAATAACGAAACGGGAGAGAAAAAATATGCCAATTTGATACAGTTTGACCGACCTTAGCTTCTTTAACCATGTACCATCTCTCGTGACTGTATTGATGCTGATAAAAAGTGATCAAATGTGTGAGAAAAAACTTCCATTCATTTTAACGTTTTCGCGCCTTTCTGCCATCTTGTGACCTTCCTGATCACGTGAATAAACAGACGTCGCTATTGGTTCTTGATGACGTGAGTCAGAAGACCAACCCCATTCTGCGCATGTCCCTGTAAACTATGGCGAAAGAAACCCAACGGCAAAATGACAAAATCCGTGTTTGATGGCAGATTCCATCTAATTAAAGGAGTCATTAGGTGGTTGTCATAGTGCTGGAGATGCCAAATCATATTATTTATTCGACAAAATGCTTTTTGTGCGTCTGTCTCAATTCCCCACGCCGTGTGCAGTTAAAGATCTCGAGCGACTGACGTCTTATTTATTTTTTTCCTTTTCGGTCTGTATATGTGATTCGGGCTAAAGGGGTCAGCAACAACAACGAAAAATAAAAAATAGACTCCTTAGCCGATGTTTTCGGGCTACTCTCTACCTTAGCCGTTGGCTCGAAAAGAAACCTTGATGTTGTGAAGCTGAGCGGAGTTCAGCTGCGGCACATCGGCGGATACTTCACTGTCACAAAAGTGGATGCTAATGTTCAACACTTCAGTACAATGAGCAAAATTGTTCAAATAAATCACTACATTGTTATCGAAACTGACGTTATCATTTTTGTAGAGATTATTAAATAATAAATATTGCATATTTGAACACTTTTACCCACAATGGTACACTTTTAGGAGTCAGGCTTTCGATAAGTGTTACACATGTGTTCAAATAGGAACACCTTTTTGAACAGCGGTGTTGAAAATTTGAACGTCATGTGTAAAACTGATTGAAACACCCGACACGTAAAAGTGTACCTTTTAGCGTATTGTTCAAATATGCACACAGCACACTTGAAGTAATATTTCTTAGATTTAAAATAGACGACCTTACACCAATCCACTACTTCAAGCTGTTGATTAAACTATCCCAAGATACAGGGCCTGGAAAATATTTAGATCATTAGACCCACAGCCGGAAAAATACTTACACCATACAACAAAACAGCATCATCCTAAGGCATTGTCCATCAAATCCGAGCTATGAAGGATAGCTTGTACACCCCCAACGAATACCAGCCACTTCAATCCATCTTCATTTTATCCAGCCAATTTCTACGTTCCCATGCACTTCGAACTTCCCTTGATATATCTGGGGACCTTCAATGTTCAAATAACTTATAAATAGACACGAGACGTCACTGACCTCGAAAACATTTGAAATTCGAAATGGGTCGCACAAGAGCGTTATTGATTGGCTGACCTAAGTAGTGGGCACCTTATTAGGAGGAAAGACGCCGCTAAAAGAGGATGATGTCACTCTACGTGACTTCACTCGCAATCGATGTGTACGTTCTGATTGGTTCTGTCGTTAGTAGGTGAAATTTACACCTCGGATTTTGAACACTGAAGGGGTCAGATTAATCAAGGCAGGTTCGAAGTGGGAACGTAGAAATTGGCTGGATAAAATGAAGATGCTTCAATCGGAAATATTTCCGAACGCACTCGTAAACTTATGACCTCTCCGAACATATTTGAAAGAATTAAGCTCCAGGCAATGTGTCGTATATTTCATCTCTTTTTGGTTGCTTTGAAGTCAGATCTTAATATTCCTGATTTTTTTTTTTTTTTTTTTTTTTACTTATAAGAGATGCCCCATGTTGTTTCTCGAGATGCCCCATGTTGTTTCTCTCGGACTTCAGTTTGTCTTCCAGCCTTTTCTCCACATAAATGGGGCCTTCATTTAAATATACAGAGATCCCAGGAAGGTGGCGTATTGCCCCAAAACGCCGTCCCTTCATTGGCTGATAATAACTGTATGGCCCCTATCTGCCTGCAGGGCCTGGTACGGAGTATGCAAACCTACATTATGGAGGATGCAAAATAGCGGAGTACACGTTCGATTCAGTCAGTATATTGCTGGTTCGGTGCAAACAATTGACGGATTTCTCTCAGATTTCAACAGCATAACCATAGCTCAAAGGTCAAGGTTACTGTGGCCTAGGCTCAAAGGTCAAGGTTACTGTGGCCTAAAATCACTGAAATTCATTTTTTGTTTCAGTGGATCATGGAGAGAATGAAATTATATAAGAATAAGAAGCTCGAAGGTCAATATCTCGACGGCACTCCCAAATAGGGAATTATTGAAAACATTGCACTATTACTCTGGTACAAGGATGCGGATTGGGAATAAATTTCAGAAATACCTCAAACTGATATACAAACACATATCGAGGTGGAAAGGTCAATGCCACTTGGGATACCAAAAACAAAACCGAAAACCACATTTTTGTGAGTGTGCGCATTCAGCGATGTGCCGGGGTGCCAGATTGAGATCAAAAGGTCAATGGCCAAGGTCGCTGACCACCTGCAACTCATTGCCACAACAAGTTCAAGTTCAAGTAAATTTTATTTAAAGACGAGGGAGTGTTTAACATAAAACATTAGTTCTGGAGAGCTATTGGTCGACCAAGTAAGACTAACACGTGATACTTAAGTGATTGATAGAATTTAACGTCGCTTTCAACAATATTTCAGCTATATCACGACGAAACAACTAAGCACCACCCAGCCAAGTTGCGTTCCTGCTGCTTCAAAGAAGAAATCTTTGAGCAGCATGGGACCAGACACCTTCCATCCACGCTATAAAACACTGACGACAGCACACAAGACACAGACAGGACTGGGTGCAATAAAGACAAGTGATAATACAGTGCTCGACATCACATTATCAAGTTCCTGTTGCTTCTCACGTAACACCTAATGACGTAGTCCAGAGTGCTTATTAGGTTCTTGTTTTTGTCTAATTTTAACTGAACGCAAGACTGTTGAATGGATACTGGTTACACTACATTAAGTGTTCCATCGAGAGAGCTCGAATACTATTAAAAATCGACCAGACTACATGGGAAGTTGCCAGAAAATGTTGTGTACGGTATATCAATCATTGCTTCAAGCAAATCGGAATTGGATATAGAAATATCCATTCTATTAATAGTGTGATAGATCGGCAAAGGTTATTTTATTGAATTTATTCTCCATTATCTGGCCGTTGTTCTTTCGGGCGTCGTCCAGTTTTATGGTTGAATTCTCCCGCTATTTGTCCTAGGGTGCACTGCTCATTGGACATTTCTGTAACATGGCTCTTTACTGATGGTTAACACAGCCCTGGTACTCTTACTGACAATGAAGTATTTAGTGTAGCGATGATGCTAGTCCAGTCTGTCTAGTTGAGGGGCACCACCCTCCAAAAAAAAAAAAAAAATTACACTGAGTAGTATTTAAAGAAGATCTGAGGTCATATTGACCTATGCCACAAACAGGGATCAGTGACCTGGCATGACAAATCTGGAAAATGGCTGATTTTCATAAATTTGTGTATCATTTACATGTATTTTACGATTATAAAACTTGCCAAAATCTGGAAAAGTCCAATCACTGCATGAGAAAGTGAATTATTAAAGGTGACCCAATAGCGTACACATCTTGATAATCACCCATTGGGAGTGAATTTTCATTTCAGTCAGTATTTTGCATTTGTTGGCGACTTCCCTGGACAACATTTTTCTACCCTGCCTCATAGTTCTGCAGTGCCAGGTACCTAAAACAGCGAGATTACCTGGAGTTGATCAGACCCCCCAATAGGAAATTGCCAGAAGATATTTGAAGGTGCGGGTACAAATCCGATGTTCAAATGTGTTTTATGTCACAAGATGTACCCACAGACAGAAGTCCTTGGTGGGTTAGGGAAAGAGAGAAAGGTTGTTGGAGGGAGGGGGGGGGGGGAGAGGTCTCTATAGATAAGACTTAGACCCAATATGGCCTCCAGTGCCACCCCATATATACATCTCGCAATATTTGTTCTTCGATATACAAGGACTGCTACCTGTGGATGTACCCTGCCTTTGTAAACTCAAGAAAGAATATATGTCCCCGACAGGCCTTGCTTTTCCGCGAAAAGCAAATGGATTCTCGTCATCTCACTTCATGGGAATCCAAAGCTATCATTTCTATACAGATTGCTAAAATTTTACGGAATCTGATGGATTCCCTATAATTATTTTGTGGAAGTGCTGACGGGAATCAGATTCCCGTGGAGAAGCAAGCCCTGCCTGATTGGTTTACCTACATCGAGGGTGAACTGAAATTATATATGCGAATAATGTTCCATCTTTATAGGATTCAGTTTTTTGCATTCTATATTTAATGTGGTCACTTCTGAGACCTGGTTAACAGTTCAGTTTCGGATATATGGTTAATATGGCAACCAAAGTGTTGTACTTATTTCAGATATTCAAGTAGTTGAAGCGATATTTTTCATTGAATCTAAGCCATTTGAACCCTTGGTAATGCATATCCAGTAATTTAGCGCCCTGCAGAATGTCCAAAATAAACCTCTTGATAGCCAATGCCATGGTAATCATTTTTCTGACAATAACAGGAATTTTCTTTTAAATGCAAACGTTTAATTTTCACAATCTGACAACGAAGTAGTTACGATAACATACGATTAACTCCCTTAGGTGTTACGTCAGCAAAGCCAGAAATTAACTTCTTCAATTCTGCCCAAAATATGTGTTTCCTACAGAGAAAATCACCCCAGGTTGGTAGTGTCAAGGCTCAGAGACAAAAGTGACATTAAAGGTGAACTGTAAAGCTTTTAATTTTTTTTCTAAAATGTTGCTTACCTACATCATGTGTTATGTGATATAACTGTTATACGATTTTGGAGCGAACATATTTTGCTGAATTGTACTTAAGTTAAAGTTAACCTGTTATAAATCCGTATTGAAAAATTACATCACTTGTCGGATGAATAAGTGAGGACCACTATTACGTCATTACGTTCCAAAAACTATGGGAGGCAATTGATGACGTTTTATTGTGGTATAAGTTTGACTTATCGCATACTCAGAAGAAGCAAATAATCCACGGAACTAATACCACACATAAACAACTAACTACAAAGGCCTTGATTTCTGACATTTTAGCAGAACATTGGAAAGCTTTACAGTTCACCTTTAAACACTGTAGAGGACACTTGAATTGGGCTTTTGTCTGTTTTTGACTTCTTTTTTTTTATATACAGTTTAGCATGGATTAATCATTATTCAATATATTTAAAATATGACACCTTGTAATATCCTCACAAATATTATGGAGACTTTGAAAACATTAGACTCGCTTTGGTTCAAGGTGACATATTTTAAATGAAAAAGCCAAAAACAGATGAAAGTCCAATTTAAAATGTCAGTCGACACTTGGATATATTTTTTGTACGATACGCAGCTTTTTGTGCAGAATTCAAGACATTAATTTTGACTTCACAAACCTCAACAGCTAAGGGAGTTTTTTTTTAATGATCATAACTACTCCTTAGCATGTCTCAGAGACAAAAATCCATGATAGTTTGGCAAATATACAGGAGGTAAACAGCATACTACTCATAAACATGAGAACTTCATTAAATCTCCAGAAACTGAGCCTAGACCATTTGGGGTTTTCCCTTCAAACTGGGAAGTGAACATATTTACTTCCTAGCAAGTTTTGCAAGTCTAACTTGGAAATTAGATTATTCATGGAATAGTTTTCTGCATATGTGGATCAACATCAAAAAAGTGAGACAACCCCCTGATGAAGGCCTCAACTCTCTCCACGCAATTTGAATTTATTCGAATATATAGTATTTGACACAAGAAAACATGGTGTTATTATATTCTTAAATAAAGGATATGTTTTTTTGGCATTAACATTTAATGCATTTTATGAAAAAAGGTACCCAGGTATCAAATTATAATATCACATAAAATTGAGGTGACACACTAACAGTCCAATATTAGAGAACCACAGTTGTCTGGCCAGGCCTGTAGGATATTTGATTGTAGATGCATATGTATATATTTTCAATAAATTATGAAAATTAAATTAGGAAATACTAGGGGGGGAAAAATCAGAATTGTGTTTTTAATCTAATCTTGGAGACATTTAAACTCAAATACAATCATTCTCCAATCTGAATGAAAACAGATTCTCTATTACTAGATCTGATTCTCTACCTGTCTGTTCTGTTCCTGTACGAAATCCTGTAGAAGTCCTAGAAATTCCTGACTCTCGTAAATGGTAAGATGGAGAGTGTCAATGACGTGAATTCGAATTTCAACTTGAAATGGGTCAATTTGAGAACCAATCCACAGCGTGAAATGTCCCCATGTGGTTTTATTAATATCACCCTCAACCAATGCCAAAATATAGCACCTTCCTATGCAACTTCGTTCGGGTAATTTTTCAATGAATACAAAGCAAATCTCAATAACAGATAATTAGTCATGACTTATCGTAATGGTTACCATGGTTACGAGTCAGTTTATTTTGCTGCAAGGCGATTCTAAGTTTGTTTCTTTTGAAACGTGTCAGCTTCTAGTGACTAGGTCATATATCCAGGTGAGTTTGTTGCATGAGAAGATGTAGGCTTGTCCTATGGCTATCATATCATGTCATACATTCCATTTATTCATCAAATATGATGCAGCTGTAAAGTTACTTTGTCACAGGTCAGGAAGGTCAGATACAGTTTGAGAATCAGTTTCTCATCTTCATTTTATCAAACCAATTTCTACGTTCCCACTTCAAACTTCCCTTGATATATCTGGCCACTTTCAGTGTTCAAAGAACTTATAAATAGACACGAGACATCACTGATCTTTAAACCATTTGAATTTCGAAATGTGTCATAGAAGATCATTATTGATTGGCTGACCTATATATCTGGCCAATACAAGCACCATACTGGGAGGAATGAGGTCACAACTTGAGGATGATGTGACTCTACACATTGTGTGTAGGTACCGTTCTGATTGGTTCGTCTCTCTTTTGTAGGTGAAAATTACACCTCAGATTTTGAACACTGAAGGTGATCAGATAAATCTAGACAGGTTCGAAGTGGAAATAATCAGACAGAGTCATTCACACTGTCAAATCTCAAGCTGAATAAATCAAGAATAACTATATTTTTTAATTTCCTACCATACAGTACTGAATCTCTACACAATTTTGTTAAACTCGTAAAGAGATCAGGTATCGTATGGTCAAAACTTGGGTGAAAATATCTACCTTCAAATACCATACAGGCATCACTGTTATACAGGCACCACTGTTATACAGGCACCACTGTTTATGCGAACCAGCCTTGATAAATAACTGCTGAAATAATAATAATACAAAAAAAAAATTCTATATATATATTGTTTCAAGGGTATGATGGTATCCAAACAGAGTTAAGTAAATATATATATCACAAATTCTTCAAAGGCGAATGAACTGAAAGTCTCCCTCCTGCCTGCTGTAGTCAATGTCAAGATATGTAGGGGTAATATTTAGCAATATAAACTTTAGTTACGATTCCACCAAACGTGGATTGATTTCAGGTCCCCGATAGTAAGCGGCATCACACCAATAGTCCAGTGGCTGGG
Source organism: Hanleya hanleyi (assembly GCA_036873755.1). Taxonomy (NCBI): domain Eukaryota; kingdom Metazoa; phylum Mollusca; class Polyplacophora; order Lepidopleurida; family Hanleyidae; genus Hanleya; species Hanleya hanleyi. The sequence continues at coordinate 25,900 of JAVTVY010018249.1, forward strand.
ACACTTCTTCTAACCACCGCAGTTTCCCACCGGATGCATCTTTGTTGTGGTGACTTTCAACTTCTTTATAATAATGGCAGTGTCTAGTGCCTCGTCTCTCATCATAAGGCGGGGCTAAAATGTCAACAAATGCTGCTGGTCCAGATTCTGCAGAGAGTTCGTGAAAATTCCCACCAGTTGGTGTAAGGAGAAGACAATCATTTGTTTCAGAAACGTTACAATCAAGATTGAGATTGACGGACTTCCGGATCCCCAAGCCTGATGTGGCAGATTCAATTTCTGGCTTTTTCCGCCATACCCTGAACAAAGGATTGCTGGTACTACGGGTACGGACTCCCTCGACTTCACTGTAGCTACGCACTTTGAGAGTCCCGTGGATGACTTTACAAAACCCGAACATTCCGGGGTGGTCGTGCAAAGGTAGTCGGGCGCCTTTCCTCAGCACAAAAATCCCCATTGAGAAAACGTCATTTTCCCACATGTGCACGTAAGTGACTGGCGCCGAACCGGAAGTAACTGTTTCGTCCGTTGTAATGAGGCTATGATCAAAGTTAACATCTTTAGTGGTTACCCGGTTCAGTAACGCTGTCAATGATGCTAAATTTTCGTGAAATCTTCCGTCAGTGTCTTTTACATCCTTAGAAAATGCTCTCAATGCAGCTTGGGCAACTTTTTGGATGAGGGTTGCCATGTTGTTTTATCTGCATAACGCCACCTGGATTATCTTCCCTTCAGCACCATTCTCGTCTCGCGAGACTCCCTACTGCGAGAAAGAGTCTCACGCGTAAATGGGAGCCATCCCCCCAAAATTTGGGGGGTGAGTAGGCGGCGTATGATTATCTGGCTTGTCACTGACCTGCTGACTCCGCCGAGTTAGAAGCGAATTGCTAAACATAACGTGGGCTATATAATTGGGAAATGACTCTTTCCGTTTCGGAGCATATCAATCGCGAACAAATTATTGTCGGTATGTATACTTGGCCGTGAAAGCGAGTTATCTAATACAGGAAGTAGTTCGCGGGTAGACACGGCTCGCTTTGAGAATGATGTCATGCTGCCTCGCTTTGAGATTGGAGATTCAAAAATGTCACCAGTTTACATGAGTGTCGCTTTGGTCTCCCGCGGGTAAACACGGCTCTCTTTGAGAATGCTTCAGCACCTTTCAAAAGCGAAATGATGTATGGGAGATAACAAGGTCATGTTAAAGTTGCTTTTGTGTATGGATTCGGTTATCTCCCCATGGGAAATACAAAACATTTATTTTTCTTGGCCATAGTCTGCAGGCCACATGGGCAAAAAAAAACCATTTAGCATGGCATTTTTTGTTAGAAGCTGCGTTTTTATCAGAAAGAGTGGCCAGTTTTGATCAAATCCGCACAAAAAAATGTAACATTTTCAGTTATTTTGGTGTATTCATCTACAAAACCAAAGTTTTAAGACACTACTCGCCCTGGTATATTGTTGATTAGCTCCGGTGTAGCCTTGTTCCATACTACGTGAGAACAACGCTACGGCTGCAAGCCAGTCACCAGATCGAGTTGTTGGGAAATTGCCGTACGGGCAATATTTGCCAGACCAATTGACCATAACCAATAAAATAATTCGATTCTATGTCCACTTACCGTTTTTAGCTTGGCAAGAGATCGAAACTCGGACGAGGGGGTTATACTGTCCATGTAAAACTTATCGATGTAAAGATGGCGGCGATGTGGACAGTTTTACCCCCCCTCGTCCGAGTTTCGATCTCTTGCCAAGCTAAAAACGGACGGTCACTCATAAACAAGGATTTTTATGAAAGGTAAGTGGACATAGAATCGAATTATTTTATTGGTTATGGTCAATTGGTTCGGCAAATATTGCCCGTACGGCAATTTCCCAACAACTCGATCTGGTGACTGGCTTGCAGCCGTAGCGTTGTTCTCACGTAGTATGGAACAAGGCTACACCGGAGCTAATTGTTGATAGACTACTCGCAATTGCTCATTATATCATAAAACATAGAGATATTAAATACAAAACCCTTTTTTTCTCGATTTTCATCTCCATTTAAAACACAGTTTTTTTCATTCTGTTCTTATAACAGGCATTATTATTAACTGATCCATCTTGAATCTATTTACATATCCCTAAGATCAAGATTTTATGGTCAGTTTAAAAATGGCGGTCATTTGAAAATCAGACTTTTCATGTTTCTCGTATAGTTCAAGATATTATTCTTAGCTCATTTTTTTGCCAAATGATCAAATTGATCAAAACCAAGAGACCTCTTATCATACCCTAACATCTTACGCTCATTTTGAATCTATTTACATATCTCTAAGATCTTGATTTGATGGTCAAATTCAAAATGGCGCCTATATGGGGTCATCCTATAAAATCATACTTTTTCATGTTGGTCGTATAGTTCAAGGCATTATTCTTAGCTCATTGTGCCAATTGATCAAAACAGAGATATCTAAAAATAGCCTAACATCTTACACCCAATTTGAATTCATTTACATATATATCCCTAAGATATTGATTTGATGATCAAATTCAGAATAGCGGCCATATGGGATCATCTGAAAAATCATATTTGTTCTTATTGCTGGCATTGTTCATGGCATTATTCTTAATCATTGTGCAAATTTATCAAAACCAACGGGTCTCTAAGCATAGCCTAACATTCCAATCCGATTTCAAATCTATTCAAATAACCCTAAGATCAAGATTTGATTGTCAAATTCAAATTGGCAACCCATGAGGAGCCATCCGGAAATTCGTGTTTTTAGCCCACCATCACCAGATGGTGGGCTATTTAAATCGCTTTTCGTCCGTGGTCCGTCGTCCGTCCGTCAGTCCAGGCGTCAGTCCGTCAGTCCGTAAACAATTCTTGTTATCGCGATTTCTCAGGAACTACTGTATGGATCTTTCTCAAATTTGGTACACAGGTTCCCCTTGGGGTCTAGTTGTGCAAGATACCTTTTTGGTCCGATTTGAAAATCCAATATGGCCACCAGGCAGCCATCTTGGATTTCCCATGAAACCTTGTTATCGCGATTTCTCAGGAACTACTGCATGGATCTTTCTCAAATTTGGTACACAGGTTCCCCTTGGGGTCTAGTTGTGCAAGATACCTTTTCTGGTCCGATTCGAAAATGCAATATGGCCACCAGGCAGCCATCTTGGATTTCCCCTTGAAACCTTGTTATCGCGATTTCTCAGGAACTACTGCATGGGTCTTTCTCAAATTTGGTACACAGGTTCCCCTTGGGGTCTAGTTGTGCAAGATACCCATTTTGGTCGGATTCGAAAATCCAATATGGCCACCAGGCAGCCATCTTGGATTTCTCCATGAAACCTTGTTATCGTGATTTCTCAGGAACTACTGCATGGATCTTTCTCAAATTTGGTACATAGGCTCCCTTCCGGGTTTTGTTGTGCAAGATACCTTTTCTGGTCCGATTCGAAAATCCAATATGGCCACCAGGCAGCCATCTTGGATTTTCCCATGAAATCCTGTTATCGCGATTTCTCAGGAACTACTGCATGGGTCTTTCTCAAATTTGGTACACAGGTTCCCCTTGGGGTCTAGTTGTGCATGATGCCTTTTCCGGTCCGATTCGAAAATCCAATATGGCCACCAGGCAGTCATCTTGGATTTCCCCATGAAGCCTTGTTATCGCGATTTCTCAGGAACTACTGCATGGATCTTTCTCAAATTTGGTACACAGGTTCCCTTTCGGGTCTAGTTGTGCAAGATACCTTTTCTGGTCCGATTCGAAAATCCAATATGGCCACCAGGCAGCCATCTTGGATTTCCCCATGGAACCCTGTTATCGTGATTTCTCAGGAACTACTGCATGGGTCTTTCTCAAATTTGGTACACAGGTTCCCCTTCGGGTCTAGTTGTGCAAGATACCTTTTCTGGTCCGATTCGAAAATCCAATATGGCCACCAGGCAGCCATCTTGGATTTCCCCGTGAAACTTTGTTATCGCCATTTCTCAGGAAGTACTGCATGCATCTTTCTCAAATTTGGTTCACAGGTTCCCCTTAGGGTCTATTTGTGCAAGATACCTTTTTCAGTCCGAATCGAAAATCCAATATGGCCACAAGGCAGCCATCTTGGATTTCCCCATGAAACTTTATCGTCATTTCTCAGAAACTACTGCATGGATCTTTCTCAAATTTGGTACACAGGTTCCCCTTAGGGTCTCGATATGCAAGATGCCTTTTTCGGTCCAAATCCAATATGGTCACCAGGCGGCCATCTTAGACTTCCCCATGAGATTTTGTTATCGTGAATTCTCAGGAAATATTTCATGGATATTTCTGAAATTTGATACACAGGACCCACCCGGGGCCTAGTAGTGCAAGATACCTTTTTTGGTCCAATTCGAAAATCCAAGTTACGCTTCAAATTAATACGGTATTCTCGAGTTGTGACGTTGCATCACAAGAGTCGGCAGATCAAACGGTGGGGCGCATTCTATATATTGACTATAGAGAATATCCATACCTTCACCCTCCATATCAAGGAGTTCAAATAATTCGGAATTAAAATGTATTTCTTCAAATTTTAAATCAGTTTTCTTCAGTCCATGCGGTAGCAAGTGAACTGCTCCACCCTTTCATCTGCCGTCGGGTCGGCTACATCAAGGGACGTCACTCTTGTGACTCAATGTCACAACTCGACAACTGTAGACTACTGCATGTTTCGATCCAAAGGAGATAATCAGGATTCAGGCACTTTCGAAGTTTCAACATTACTGGGCGGACCGGATCCCTTCAGTATTAAGTATTGTACCATCTTACTATTTTCGAGCATGGTATCTTTAAAGACATATCTCAAACTAGCCCAGTAAACAGAACAGAATTAGCATTCGTTCCTATTTATCAAATCTTAAGTATGTTTCATAGCTCATGCCAAAGTGTCAAAGAGATTGGTCCTCGCTTCCAGTATCCAATGATGACACGTGCAAAAAAAAAAAAAAAAAAAAAATATACTACAAAACAAAGGCGAAGGATCCTCCGTACATGTACATTCACTTTCAGACTAACTTTGCTCATTTCTCTTGTATTATAACAACCGACATAAGTACAGTTTCTAGAAATCTTGAAACTCCTGATTATATCTTGGTGTTTTTCAGTGTCCCTTTTCCGATCTTTTTCGCTCAGATTCGAAATTCTGTAAACAAAATTACAAATCAATCGTTTGTTCTTAGTAACAATGGACAAAAATATCCTCTAGTCATACAATTATCGGGCAATGGTGGGCGCCAAGATCCTTCAGGATCTCTCGTTGTTTTTGTTTTTGTTGTTTTTTTTTATTTTTTTTTTATTTTATTTTATTATTATTATTTTTTTATGTTATACTCGTATTATGCAAGGTATTATTTTTAAAACTTAACACCATAGCTTGTCACATTATTTCTATTTTTATTCTGTTGGCAAAATCTTCCGCTGAGAATACAATTGTTAAATTCAAAATGACGACCGTGTTGTTTCACCTGAAACTCCTATTTTCAATTTGCTCGTTTTGTTTTTATATAGAGCTGAAAGTAAGGAATTCTCAAAGTCAAGCCTATTAATAAAATAGATCGATCTGTCTATTCACCATCATCCGAACGCTAGGATGGAATTCAAGATGGTGGGCAGGATGGCCGATTTTTACCCATGCATTTTAGAACTCATTTGAACTCAAATGACCTTAAATGCGTGAAATCAACATGGTATTCTCTCCTACCTCGATTTTAACATACAACTCAAGAACTTATTCAGCATCGGTACCGATTTTTAACAAAAAATGCGATCGAGACATTTTAAACGTTGAAAGCTGAAACTTATCATACTCTGAGGATGAAATCCTGGGAAGGAATATCTGGAAAGTATCTTGTGAAGACGGTATCTTCCAGATATTCTGCCCCATGATTGATACTCAAAGTAAGCTTATAATAACCAGTCCATTACCAGCTTGTATAACGTTCATGGGTAAATTGTATAGGTTGAGACTCAAAACGTTGCGTTTTGTCATGTCTTCAAACTCGCTGCCTTTCGCGCCTAAAAGTGCCCAAACTTTTACACAAGATAATTATTTCCAAATTTTTATCCTTTTTTTTTTTGGCGGGGGAAATTGCATGAATAAAACCATTTAAAAATCTGACTTATAAATCGAACAGAAAATCAAGACGGCCATCTCAAGTTGAATTATTTTGCATATTTCTTGAGGGCTTCACCCCAAAATATATTGTGGAAAGTTTCAGCCCCCTTTAGCCAGAGCCGTTCTTTGGAAATTGCGTTATGTATTTTCATATAATTTTCAAAATATATTTGAGTTCATAAGAACCATATACCCAAGTGTGTTACATTTTCAGAAAGATCGATTCTTCTAGATTCGATAAGAACATTAAATGGAATATGACCAGTTTCGCCACCGATAGTCAAAACTAGTCAAAATAGTCAAAAACGCAAATTTGAGCTGGGCATCCACCACTAGATTATAGAGTAATGCACTACGCGTACACCTAGCATGGATGTCTACTTCTAAACAAAAATGCCATCGGGACTTTTTTGATGCACATTTTCGCGGTTTGGCCGGCTGACTATAAGCTTTAATACTTCTTTAAAATTATCTCATTGCATTTCTTATACAGTAATTTTCTCGACCATTACCAATGGGAATCGTATTCGCGTCGCATTCATTGTACATGTCTTGGTATGACTTCGTTTTCTTCATCAATGATATTAATTTTATATAATATAAATACACAGGGACGAGATTCTGCTATATTGCATCTCACAAGTGTGAGATGGGTATGTATATGCAATATAGTAGAATCTCGTCCCTGTGTATAAATATATGTCTTTTCAAGATATACATTTCATTGAACTAACAACATTGTTGCTTTTCTGTAGATACATTTTATTAACTTGTGTCAACAATGTTGCTCCGCTCCTCGAGAGATACTTCGTATCAACTTTCTTCCACATTCACCCTTGTTATTCTATCATCACTCTACTGGAAAAGTAGTCGGTGCTGGGACTCTTCCGGAGATGAAACTAACTCTGTGGGAGAAAACACGATGTCGAGGCGGCGGGGAAACTTTCTCCAAGTGGCACCGTCTGTCTTCACGGGCCAACTGAGTTAAATTTAAGGAAGGGAAGGTTGGTACTGAAAGTCTATCAAACAATCAGTTAGATTATTCACCAATCTCATTTTGAATATAGAGCATGTATTGTCAAATAAGGTCTGTACACTGCGCAGAAATTTCCCAGTGGTATCGTCAAGTCGTTGTTGTTGCGATAAATCTGCACTTAAGACAAAGATATTTTCACTGAAATGTATGCATCTCTGGCATTTTTGAGGCGTATTGAATAGTGTTTCACGGAAGCTATTGAACTGTCATTGGCTATATCGTTTTTCGAATGGATTTCAATTCGAAATCATGATTAAAATTTCCCGTCTTCGCAACGGACTCTACGCTGCCTTATTCAACGGAAACAAATATTGACCAAAACGGGAACCGAACTCTGCTGGAAAAATTGGGTTAAATTAATATTCAGCTAAGTTTGCTTTGTATCGTCCAATTTTCAAACATACACAATCGTCAAAACTAAAGGTTTTCCTTTATTCTGTAATGCGTGGAATAAAAGGTTTGACGTATTCGTTGTGACGCAAAAACAGGCTGAAACGGAGCTACACCGAAATTAATTTTTTCCGACATCGTTGAACAGTGAGTACTATCAAAAAAAACCCCACCCTGCTCGCATTCATAAACCAATATAGTCTAATTAATCATACTATTAACAGGTACCGACGGTCTTCACAACAGCTGAATATGATGAGGAGTTATGACATATTGCGAGTGAACCCTGACCATTCTGGAAGTGTTATAATGAGAATTTTCGAATCACAATCGTAACCCATGACCTCTCCGAATATGCCAATATCTGAGCGAACCCCATCGGATTGTTATGAACTCTGATGTCAATATGATTATCTGTGTTTGTTTTGACTCAAGGGGGTTATCGCGCCATGCAGCTAATAAAATCAGTTTAGATCAAATAATAGTTGAAAAATTCAGCTCGTGAGAAATTCGACAAATCGCCATATCATTGCTTCATTAGCGCATGTAAATGAACGTTCTCTACTCCCTTGAACTCGTTTTTGTGGACCAAATTCGACATATAAATAATACAAAGCTCATATTCCATAGCTTTATGTAATGTGAAGTAGGGTTATTCCCTTTAATCTGGATATCCTCCGATATTTGTGGACTATCAGTTACCTGGAAACAATATTTGAGGTATGGATTCTGGGGATTTAACCGAAGCTTCCCGGTCAGGGGGGTCCGGAACCCCCCCACCCCATCAAACCTAAAAAACAAATATATTTTTGGAGGGATCAGCGAACCATGGGATTCCACGTAGAAATGATGTCTTGAAATGATATGTAAATTAAATGAATGTGGATTATGTAATTAGAGTATTTATATGTGTATTAAACAGACCATCATCTATTCATGTAGTTTGTGAGTGTACTAAGTGGAGTTTCATTATGTATCTAAAATCAGATATTATCGCCGCGAGCGCACCACGTGTAGTGGTGTGTTATAGGCCTGTTTTGTTTGTGTTAAACCAGGAAGTCAAATGGTGTTAGGCATATTCTTCAATATAGATGCGCGTTTATGCGAAACAAATGTGAAAATAGGACAATAAATCTACCATCATCCGAACGCATGGCACGATCATACGTATAGAAACTTCTGCTCGTAGCCATGCGGTAACGGGTGCTATCTGCGTGTAATAGGGCATTTCCCAAATGGTCACATCCGACTGGTCCCGTTACATCCGACATCGGTGCAATCACATTCATATAACGAAGACACACCTCCAGAAAGCGATCGATTGAAATGATCCCATGGTGGGCCTCGAAGTGCCCCCACCACAAAATAAAAAGCATATCATTTTCCTGTGGTCTGCCGCCGATTTTATTTTGTTTTCAAATATGTTAGGCCGTTTGTAATATGATTTTTCTTGAGATAAACAAAGAAGCATGCTCCACTAGAGTGAGAAATAAAATAGCTAATTCTCACAACTTCGTTTTGGTCTCGCGTAGACTCCCCCAGTCTTGCGCCTCGTGAAACTGACACGTCTGCATGTCTTAGAAATATTTGAATACAGATAATCTCATTGGCTCGTTCAAATGGGGCCGACATTTGACCTCATGCTTTGGGAACAACTTTCGAGCTGGATTATCTCCCTCTAGATAGATGGCGCCGTGTGAAATACATGCCGAATCACAGCGACAATCTAAGGGTAGTTTTAAGTGAAACGTGAAATGCCCTTAGCAAGCTAAGATGTAAATCTACCTACATTGTGTTCAGATTGCGTAAAACGCATCTCCCGAAACCTGGAACCCTGGAGCTTCCGGGGCCTAGGCGGCCCCTGGACCCTCGCCTGTCAGGCTGTGAGGATCGCTTATTTTAGCTTTGTGTAAATGAATTGGTATCATTATATTGGTTCTAATGTTCCATGATGTAAAGGTCATCGTTTCTTTATCTGTTAAATATAAACTAGAAAGTCAAATGGATTCAGGCATGAAGTGTGATTTTTTCAATATCGATGCGTTCTTATAAATTAGAAACAAACGTGAAAATAGAAACATAAATCTGCATACATTATGTTTGAATTTATTTCCTGGAAAATTCTTAGAACGCATCTCCGGAGATCTAGGAATTCAGAGCTTCCGGGGCCTATAGGCGGCCCCTGGACCCTCGCCTGTCGAGCTGTGAGGATTCCTTGTTTCATCTTTTTGTGAATGAACCGTATCGGTAGGCATATTGGTTTCCCTTCCATGAACTAAATGACATCGTTTTGTATGTAACTAGAAAGTCATGAGGTGCGATTTTTTCAATATCGATGCGTGCTTATGATTGCGGGAAAATCGTGAAAAGAGAACCATACATCTGCATACATTATGATCAGTTTTATTTCCGGGAAAACTCTCAGAACGCATCTTCGGCGATCTATAGGATTCCGGAGCTTCCGGGGCCCCTGGATCATCGCCTGTTGGGCTGTGATAGTCGACCCCCCCCCCCCCATGAATTTTGCCTGGATCCGCCCTTGTTTCCTCGTCTTTGTCGAAACTCTTCTGAAAAGCAAACAATTGAAGTGTACTCACGGTTCAACCTGCCCTTGAATGTTTGAAAATTCTAATGCCTCAAATATGTATTGAAAGTGAACTATATCCCAACAGATCAGTGTTACGACTATGCGCATACGGCTCCATCTATTTTGTATTCTTGCCCAGCATCTATGACAGATCGACATATCGAAACTTTCATCTTTAGAACTCATACGGCTGAAGATTTCACTATTTCCGCGCAGAGTCCGGTGTTGTTTTCCACCAGAGGACGTTTCGTTTAAAAAAATTATATTGAAAGTTTTACCGATAAATTTGACATAAAGTTTGTTGTACGCTAATGACGGGAGTTAGATACCGACGCTGGTCAGTGTTTTCAAGCAAACGTTAATTCAGAATGTCTTCCTTTTCATGAAAAATGTATTGAAAACTGTATCAAACACAACACGTGGCTATGCATGTATAAATTTCTGGCAAAGATATTTCCTCTTACACGAATTCCAGTCCACTGATTCAGATAATATACTATACCTTATATATAATGTTGTTTTATGCAGCTATTTGAATCGCTGAAAAATGAATATAATACCAATTTCAAGACGACAAAGGGCACGTACCTCCATCCTCGACCTCATAATTTCTCCGATAGAGTTAGCAGATCTCCGAAAGAGTCCCCGCAACGACAATTTTTCCAGTAGAGTGATGATTGAATGACAAGGGTGACATTGTTGCTTTTCAGTGGTCGAACTGGATCGTCTCCCTCTGTCGTTGCTGAGGGGACGAGGGGAGACAACCTTGACTGACGAAAACAGAAAACACGGAAATGAACATGGCCGCATTATGACAACACCGAACTAGATAACAAATTTCAAATTTGGCATGTGAACAACTATGTAACTGTATGAATAAGAAGTAGAAGGTCAAAATGTGTTTGTGATCCTCAACTAAAACAATGAGCAGGTTTGTATGATCTATCAGTGTTCCCATTCTTTAGATCTGTGACGTGACAGTACCGGTGCCGTGGACAGGTGGAGTTGCCCATTGTTCTTTGTATCCTATTGTTTTACCACTGGCACTGTACAGTGTGAAATATTGAGATATTCTATCAGGATGATGTCAAGCTGATCGTATATATACATGCGTCATAATGATGTGGTCATATTGAATTACGTCAGCTATACGTCATGTGAGTCTTGATTTTATTCTGCTTGTATTCATCTGCCATGTTTGGAATTTGTTGTTTTACTTATTTGTATGACTAAATTATGAGTCTACTGACAGCGTTGATGTGCCAATAAAAATGTTGATTTTTTTTTTATAATTTCATGATTCATAATTTCCCATGGCCCTCACAAACTTAGGATTTATTACACCTTTAATTATTACATTCTTTATAAAACAGTGTTGGCTGGCACCAGGTTTTTGCCCATGCACCATTCTAGCAACAAAGAGAACAATCCAGGGCATAGCCCACTGCCTACTTGCTGATATACACAACACAGTGATCATCATTTCATCAATTCCACGAAATCTTTAACCAAAATGTAATTCCGTCACAAAATTCAAAATTTTGGTTATGTCCTTTCTGGACAATTTACCCATGTTGTTGATCAGTCATTATCGCTCTTTCACATTTAATCGAATATACGCGTGCATTGCCGGGTACATGACAACAGAATTCATGTGTTTCGGTCTCTCCGCACAATTTTTGAGACCGGATAAAATCGAAACTTGTAAAATAGGAAAAATCGCAACTCCTTAAAATATGGACCAAAATGTAATTCCTTAACTCAGGTTTGCTAAACCACATTTATCAATTTGAAACTTTACTTGATGGAAATCAGATATAATGTAGTCCAGGTGCTCAGGATTCGAATAAAATCAGGAATTAAATGAGAAACATTCGAGTTTTGATGGAATATATATGTAACCAACACGTCTTCATTATAAAGGAGGTTAATTCACTGTAATTCTGTCATGCGGTATTCGAATGTCATGTGACCAAGTAGAAAACAATTGTTTTCCTTTTTCCTCTCATCCTACAGTTCTTAGTAATAGGGTTAGAAAAATGATATTCCAAAACAGATTTTCCCATGGACGAGTAATAACAGGGATTCAGAAGAAGAGAAAACATGGGTACCTTGTAATTCCATAATGCTGGAATTGGTGATTTCTATATTGTACCAGACTATACCTAGCTGCTACATATCATGTTATTAAAACACAGGCTCAATGTCATCTATTATAATGTTAGACTTTGAAATTCATTTGATATGTCATATGCTCTTGTGTTATTTTAGGAATCTGTTTGGTCGGTCGGCCCCTAAAAGGAGTGTACTGTCCAGAACTGTGAGTTGTTCTCAATGTTTGCCTACAAATTATATATAGACAGAAAATATACTATGCCTGCTATGCAGTTTTATGTATTCAATTGGATATTCACCACTTTCTACTCCGACCTGTGATGTGCATAGTGTTATCACATGCACTGTTATTCTCTGTTATGATACAGTCTTCTCCCTATAATGAAGAACACTGAAGGAGAACTGATATAAATAATTCAATAAGGATTTCTATGGTAACTCCACAGCACCATGGCATTTCTTCAATCTATGAACGATCCTCCGTTTGTATTTCAGGCAGAGAGAGAGTTTGAGCGAGAGGCAAAAAAGTTGGAAAGGTATGTATGTTCATTATTTTAACAAGCGCTGGATGAGCGCAAAGACCTCCGTCGAGGCAACAGGGTCCGTAGCGTAATACATCACTGAATAACATACGGCCGGATGCCAAGCTCAATTTTGCATTTGTTGGACGTTAGCTTCATCAATGGTAATTAATCTGGGATTGAGGGTTCCTCACTAGCATGTCCAGACAGGGATGTGAAAGTCACATTCCCAGCAAATAATTTTTGTTTGATTTGACGTGCTTGAAATATTGGGGTATGGAATAGAGTATATTGATGGAAAACCTGGAAAAGTGCTTGAGACATTAGGCCCCATCCCACCCACACCTCCCCATGAGAGGATCCCCTCACCCAAATCAACCCGTTAGCGACAGAAATGAGACCCTGTGTGCCTAGTTGTACCAACTTGCTTGTGATTTTGTGCTATAGGCCCAACACAGCAACACTTCATATTTTGTATGTGTACAGTATAGCATCATCATTGATGAGAGAATGCTCTTCAAAACACACCTGATTTTACCGACACTTCGTTCTGATCTGTCTCAACATCATATGATGAGGATTCAATGCGCTCGGTATAATTTTGTATACTGGTGTTACAGGTCACCTTCGCCTTCACCTTACTGTATCAATGACCATGGACTTGTACATGTATCACATTCACATTGAATGGTGATGGCTGATGAGAATATTGCCCCTATGGAACAAATGACTGGATTCCACGCAGCAAATATTTATTGTGTAACAGTGAGAAGAAAATTAATTGTATAAACATTCCAAGCCTCATTGAATACAAGCCGCACCATACTTGATATGAATATAACGCGCGTACATTAGCTCGCTTGGACGTCGCTTAGTTAAATATGGACAGACTCGCAAAAATCTCAAAATTTTCAAAAGCCACAAAAATGCCCTCAGCTTGTACAGAGTAAGTAAAAATACTTATGTACAACTTGATGTTTAGAAATGACTGTGTTGAGCAGTTCTATTCCCAACTTCTCTTTTATTCTATGTCATAGAGGACAGGGTTTGGTAGATAATTAAAAACTGTATTAACTCGGCTTCACATTTTAGAGAATGACTTTAATTGAGCCAAAGATGAAAGAGAAATACACTTATAAAAAAATCTATTTAAAAAAATATATGTTTATATTAATTTCCATAATTTATTGAAAAAAACTATACGTAGACTTCGACCACCCAATATCACACAGGCCAGGCAACTGTGAGAACAAGTGAAAGATACCCATCGAGTTGAGCGGATTTGCAGATAAACAACAACAAAAAATTGCACTTTGTGCCTCACGAGGCCCTTCTCCATAGAGTGCATGCCAGTTATTTTTCTAGACTACAACAACAACAGTTTTTGCCTGTATCACAGTCCGAGCTTCCGATTACCCTTCAACCTTACCCAGACGACGGATAATTTTTGACAGATTGTCCGGCTAGGTTGTTGATCGGATTCACAGATCATGAATTCCACCGTGACGGAATCACCGTTGGGAAGACTTTTTCTTTATTCAAAGTCATGTACTCGGAAGTTCCGTGGTCATACCCATGTAGTTTCAAGTTTAGTTTGCTATTCTACATGACATATGTTTACGGATCCATGAAAAATCTACAGATGATCCAGCATTTTCAGTAAATCATGCTTCGAAATGTTCGTGACGGAATCACCTGAAACGGACATGACTCTTGACTAGTGTTGCTTGTCTATTTTTTGCTGCTCTGTTTCAATCTGACTATTCTTATATGACATCTCTTACTAACATACAGTACCCAAGGATGATAAGATTTTTTTCATCGTGAGAAAAACGCGACTGGATCATCCCAGGGGTTAAATCTAGTCCGTGACGGAATCGACAAAAAATCGTGATGGAATCACGAGTGCGCTTTTTAAATCTTATCGGTAAAAGTGCTTTATTAATTACACATTTTCTTCAAAAAAATATTCCTAGAGTGAATTTATCTCTTCTACTTAGAAAATTAAAACTCTGACCTCTTATTTTTACTAAGGTATACATCTCCCGCCACATGCATATCTTTTCTGCAGATGTTTCAAAATAGTATAGTTTTCAGTAAAGTGCAATTTTTCTTCTTTGACAATTTAGAATTTCCCGAGTTCTTCATGTTAAAAAATTGTGGGAAAAATATTTCGCTATTAAAACACATCTTCTCTATTATTGGCTTGTTCCCGGGGATCATAGGAAGCGAATAGAACACAGGCGCCGGCCCTAATAATGTTAATTTCAGTGAAATAAAAGCGAAATGTCAATATATGAAATGATGTTGTTGTTGTTGTTGTTTACGTACGAACAACACGGTATATACAGATATAGACATGATATATGATATTCACTAATTTCTCTTTAATCAACCAAATTTACATAATTAGTGCAGCTGCCTGTGAATAGAACAAACAGCATGCTAATATAGAGTCTACGACAGAATGTGGAGTGAATTTTATGCGAAAAAGGGCTGTTTAGCAATGTCCGCTTTTCCGTGGAATTCATGAGCGCACGATTGAAGTATCATGGGAAGATATATATTTCCAGTCGCTATCTTCAAACAAAAGGAAAAGAGAAAAAGCCGAGAGAGCGCCTCATGAGGCAGAGTTATTTTTCCAGACTACAACAACAACAGTTTTTGCCTGAATCACAGTTCGAGCTTCCGATGACCCTTCAACCTTACCCAGACGACGGATAGTTTTTGACAGATTATCCGGCTAGGTTGTTGATCGGATTCACAGATAACGATTGAAGCATGGGAAGATATATTTTTTCAGTCGCTATCTCCCCAACCCTCACCCCCCCCAACTAAAAAAAAAGAAAAGAAAAAGCCGAGAGAGTTCTTCGGAGTTTTACGTTTTTGACCTCTGACTTTGAATTTGACTTCTCACTTCCGACTCGCATTCTGGTGAATGACACTCGTCCTTTATCTTTTTGCCGATTCAGAGATTCTCGAGGAAGTTTCCAATTATACTATCTGGAATGCGAGTTTTTCTTTCGTGAAAATTTACTTTTTATGAAAGCGCAGGTTTGTCTTCGTTTGCGCATACCGGCCATCTGTACCAGCGCGAAGCTGTACACGCGTGAATTTAGTACCCTCGAATAAAGAGACCCGGTGGAAGCGCTGCAAAGGATACACACCTTTTGTGATGTAAGCATTCATTTGTGTCCAAAGAAAAGATTCAAGATTTCGTCGGGAACCATGACGATCCCTATTGGAAATACTATGAGTCGTGGGTTCCCCATATGACAATTATTTGGCGGGAGATTTCACGTTGCGCTCCTAGACCTCCGTCTGATCGACGGAGGTAAAAAGAACCAAATTCTGTATCCCTCTTAGAGTATATTGCTTGTTGCTTTTCCACATTTTTAAGATTTTAAAATGATATTTTCCCACCATTTCAGCTTGGATGATACCACAAGAAAACTTTACAAAGACATGAAAAGATGTGTTGAGTCAACAGCAGGTAAAAAACACATACATGTACTTGTAATATGATAAATTAAATTAAATCTGGCTAACATGTAAAAAATGTTTGTCATATGGTACAAGGTAGACATGTCACACCATATAACTCAGGTGTTTGAAAGTGGGAATGATGAACACTACAAGAGCCATTTAAAGTGGCTGGCACAATCTTGGACCTTACTTATTCCATTATTTGGTGAACAAGCAGATGGTGTTAAAGTGGAACCTGAATGGTCTAGGGTCACTGTTGAGAGGAGAGGAAAATAACGATTTAGCATGCCTATGAACACATTATTTCTTAAATAAAATTGAGATAAAATTTGTGTTAATAGCTGTGACTAAAGCAGAGAGAAAAATTCCTCAAGATCTCCTGAGCAGCGCCCTATGTCAGCAGGAAGAGGAACTCAAAGGTCATATAGAGGACTGGGACCATGCCGTCGCTAAACTTGATCACCATGTCCAAGAACTGGTAAGTAGGCCGCCCTATGAAACATGGAGATTGACAAGTATAACTTCGAAATATGAACAGGGGAGACCAAGGGTGCACTCCACACTAGGCCACGGTTTCGCACAAATGGCCCCTCCCTAATTTTATAATAAGGAAGGACGCCTGATTTTGACAGCATGGTAATTCTTCTTACCTTTCTACTAGCTGATATCTATAGTATCACCCTGCTGCACGTAACCATTTCTCCAAACGAAGATATAACAATTGCTTGTTGATCGCACCCACTCGCCACTACAGAGTTAATCGTGTCCGGAATTGAATATCTGGCGGGTCAAAATCCGCACTTTTTCGGGAAGCGAAAATGATGATTCCTTTATGGCGATAAAATTTTACAAAAAACGAGTAGGTCGACCCCCTGTTTTTTTCGCCATTTTAAATTGTTCTTTGGACGGGAAACACTTTAACATACATAAAAAGAAAATCATTTCATACGTTTTCTCTGGGTTGCGGGTAGAATTTGACACATTTTCATATATTTTATGGAGTTTTCCAGAAAAGTTGAAGAAGGTTTAAGGAGGATTGTACGTATTTTCTATTCAATTTCAATAGCTCACAAGTCTTCTGAAATAATGGCACGGGTGTGCCCATTTAGAAAATATATACTTTTACAGGGTTTTTGTTAAAGATTTTACATCAATTTGTGGCCGAAGATTCGAACCCATGCCTGTTTTTAGCCGCACATCATTTAGGTGTGGAATGCACCCTTAATGTAGGATCCATTGCGCGGTTATAATACACGAGTAGGCCAAATATTGTATGTCCTCCTACACTACACTCGACAAAAGCGCTTATTCGGACCTTGTAATGACTTGATATAGAACAGGATCGTAAAGATCGTTTATCTTAGTCAGAAATGTTTCGATTTTATGCATACTACATGGTATGATAGCATTGACCTTGCATATATGCTATTTAGACCTATACAGAATTACCTCCCCTTGGTTAGGCATGTATGTTACGATTAGTGACCTGTATGTCCTATTATTGTCAATGTGAATGTCACAGTGATTAATTTTCAATACGGATCACACCAACACCCTGATCTAAAGTGAATGAGAGCGTATTATTCTGGTTTTGTCCCTTTTATCTCGAAGTTTGTACTCCCACCCCCAATCTTTTGGAAAAGTTGGAATGAAAAATTATTGACAATTTGGCTCGAATTTCAGCTATTTTTGCGTTTATTTTGCTCCTGATGCCTCATTCGAAAGCTGGTCACCACTCCCGGTCTTTGTTAATGGGTCTGATTGTCACGGTCAATGCATAATGCCATGATATTCTTATTGAGCTTGTAAACTCGTGATTTTTCAGCAAAAGTCGCAAAACCAAAGATGGGGTAGGGGGAAAGTGATTGACGGAATATCCGATAAAACTGCATACTACAAGCAAGTGTCGGATACCAAGAAACTCGCAAACACTCCCAGATTGTCATAGCCTTGAGAACGTAAATTCTGAGAAAACACCCTAGGCTTAAGGGTGCACTCCACACTCGGCCACGGTTTCGCACAAATGGCCCCTCCCTAATTTTATAATAAGGAAGGACGCCTGATTTTGACAGCATGGTAATTCTTCTTACCTTTCTACTAGCTGATATCTATAGTATCACCCTGCTGCACGTAACCATTTCTCCAAACGAAGATATAACAATTGCTTGTTGATCGCACCCACTCGCCACTACAGAGTTAATCGTGTCCGGAATTGAATATCTGGCGGGTCAAAATCCGCACTTTTTCGGGAAGCGAAAATGATGATTCCTTTATGGCGATAAAATTTTACAAAAAACGAGTAGGTCGACCCCCTGTTTTTTTCGCCATTTTAAATTGTTCTTTGGACGGGAAACACTTTAACATACATAAAAAGAAAATCATTTCATACGTTTTCTCTGGGTTGCGGGTAGAATTTGACACATTTTCATATATTTTATGGAGTTTTCCAGAAAAGTTGAAGAAGGTTTAAGGAGGATTGTACGTATTTTCTATTCAATTTCAATAGCTCACAAGTCTTCTGAAATAATGGCACGGGTGTGCCCATTTAGAAAATATATACTTTTACAGGGTTTTTGTTAAAGATTTTACATCAATTTGTGGCCGAAGATTCGAACCCATGCCTGTTTTTAGCGGCACATCATTTAGGTGTGGAATGCACCCCAAAGGATCTTGAGTCTGAATGATTGAATTGATGGAAATATAGAGAATGAATTAATGATGATTGATATGAGAATAACCGAATGAAAGAGGAAGTAAGTGAGGTGTCTAATTGAGAGGTTTTTAGTAGCTGGATCAGAGAAACTTCCATATGACATCATGGTTCTATTTTGAATAAAGTTTTTTATCAATTACATGTAATCATGTTCATCTGCTCTTACTTCTTGATTTCATTACTTGAAAATGGTGTCTAATGTGATCTTTGTGTTTTACATCCACAGAATTCATGCTGCCAGAAAACTGTTATAGATCCAACCAAAAAGTAGGTATACCCAGTACATACAAATTTGGTTGAAAGAATTTGAAATTCAACAAGCGTATCAATAGTGTAAACTTTATGTATAAACAATTACGTACCAAAATATTGTTATAAAATATCGGAACTAAAAGATGTTCTAAGAGTTCACTTGAAAAAAATTGTTATGAAAAGTTTATGTATGCTAATTCTAGATCTATATTATTTTTACAGATTGAACAGTATATTCCCAGGTGTTCAGGCTTGTATAAAGAAACGAGAGCAGGCCTTACAGGTGGGTAATCAACACTCCGCCTTGCTCACTTCAATTCTCAAACAAACGGTTCACCCTGGCAGACCAATGAGCACACCGACCATGACTCCGAGCTTAACTTTCTGGTTCATACTGTCCCTCTCCTTCCTATGTCTGCAGTTTGGATAATATTTTCAATCAGTGATAATTGGGCTATTTTCGAACAGAAGTTGCCAAATTGGTCATCCGTGTAACCATAATGGCCCTGTCTTGGAATAGTGTGATAATTTGATGCATATTTACCATATTTACACCAGTTATCAATAGTTAAATATCTGCTCCATGCTGTAGATATAGGCAGAAGTGGGAAATTACAAACCACAAATTTATAGTGGGAGTTGTGCATCAATGCACCTATTGGTTCGCCAGGGCAAACCTATTGCCTAAATTTAAAAATGAGAAAATATTGGGAGAAACGAATGTTCGAGGTTTAGGGCACAACATTTTATACATACACAACTTAGGTCAATGTAGCAAGTTCTAGAATTAATTTAGTCAGTATTATTAAAATTTGACAAATAATTGATAAACAAATTCTAAATCATAGCCTATACAGAGTGATTTAAAATTTCAGAATTACAGCTTTCTCACAACAGAAATATCAAAAGCAGTTTTCACACAGTGGAGTTTTGTTTCTGCCATGTTACTGTTCTTTGATCTGCTCAGCTGTGAGCATTGACTACTGTATGAATCTATGATTCAGTGAAAGTATATGTGATAAGCCAGCAGTCTTGTTGAACATGTTCCCTTCATGTGAAAACTCCTATCAGAAAAAGTGGAATGGTCAATTGTTAGTATAGGCCAGAAATATGATGGCTTTTGTTTCTTGTCAGCACTTTCACCTGGTTTTTTTAAGCAGAATTTTCAAAATTTGTTATCTTCCTTGACTAATCTGAGAGTTACTTCCCTTGATTTTGTGTTTCATGTAGTGTTACAAAAGATTGTATCTGTTGAAATAGTGTGGAAAACAATTACACCATTGTCCTCAATTTGGGCCCTGCACTCTAAACAACTGCTGGTTTTTAATGGCTTTTGGTTTGTAAGAAGCTGAGATAGTGGTTTCCAGCATCCAAATCCTGTGTCATTTTGCTGGTTAAATCCTACTAGACATTGTTGGTGGAATGACACGGTCTTTCCACGATGGTTCCCCAAAGGTATCCTTTCAGTGGAAATTAAATTCATAGTAGTTCAGCTCCTTTTATTAACATAAGGAGATCGCATGCCCTTTCTATACTACTCATCGCGCACTACTCATCGCGCATGCACAGTCGACCCATTCTACTATGGCGTGCAAGCCTGGCCCATGGAATCTCAGGTAGTGAAAACCCCATGTCTCTCTCCCCACCCTATCCCGCGCCACACCTATGCGACCTGCTGTGCAGTGAGTAAAGCGGAGTAGGAGTCGGAGTCGGACACGCCACGGATTATACAAGGAGATATACTTCAGTTCTTGTCTAAAATAGAAACCTTCTGAATTGCTTCTCTGTATGCGAATATATTTGGTTCTTTGAAAACCCCATCATAAGTCACTGTCTGTAGAGAATCAATTAAATAGGCGGGGGAGCCGGGATTCACATACTTATCAAACAATCATGAATGGGTCATTCTTACGGAAAGGCACATTTTCACTTGGGGAAATACCTCAAAATCAAGATCACCAATGACTACAGAATTTGATTTCAACAGAGTCTCCATTGACAAAACTCTTTATAACGCATACAATAAATGCGGAAATTCCGAATAATAAATTTTTAATAACACTTGACGGTGGAGTTGTCTTCAATCATGTCAGTGGTGTTACACAGGAATGACCAGTAGATTGGGCACTAAGAGGACAGAAATAGTAAGATACATATATGCTAGGCAATACATTGCGTATAACTATGACTAATGATGAAAAAATATTGGAGTTAAGAAAACCGGTTTGTTTTTAATTTTCTAATAATGCTACCTAGCTCACCAAAATCAGTCAATTGGACCGCATGTATCAACCATTCATGTAGATTCTGTATAATAAACCTACTTATTTTTGATGCTGACTTTATACTAATCGAGTTTGTTTCTTTTTCGAAATATGGGACAACTCAAACAAGTGTTTCTGAATTTCTAGACGATTTTTGCATCCGTAACACCAGTGACAATCCGGTAACACCACTGACCTCGTGTAACGCGTACCACTGATTAATTTGTTCATCGACAGAAAAATGCAGTTACAAGTGAAGAATGTTTAGGGACAAAACACGTATAAGAAAAGCCTTCTGATAAAACTGCTTTTTCTTCTTCAAATATTTGTCCAACTGAAATGTAACACCATTGACAACCTGGTAACACCAGTGACCACGAGTAACACCGCTGACCTCGTGTAACAACAGTGACCAATTTGTTCATAGAGGCAAAAATCCAGCCGTGAGTGAAAGCTATTTAGGGGCAAAACACGTATATGACAAGACTCCTTAACTTAGTATTATTTGGATAAAGGTAAAGTCATGTTGCACTGAAACTTGGAGCAAAATCATCATTATTGTCAATGGTGTTACCCTACAAATAGTAACACCACTGACAGGTAACACCACTGACATTTTGGAAGGAATTGATTGTTGCTCCGTCGTATATTGTCGTGACGGTCCAAAAACAATGCTTTTGTAATTCATACGCACATTTCTTTATTATCAGTTAATATTTTAACTCGGGAGCCACTACATGTTGATCCTGACTCGTAACACCAGTGACCGGTAATAAACATACGCTGAAAATTTGGAGCTAGAAATGACTGAAATACTGAAAAGAGTTTCATAAAACACATCATATGAAATCTCAAGTTTACCCGCGCTTGGAAAAGAAGACGCCTGGTGGCAAAACTTTGTTTCTAATTTGAGCGTTCGCTTTTTGGCTCCGATTTCAGTTACAGTAACACCACTGACCGGAAAACCAGTGACAGACCTTTGCCCATGCCATTTTCACAAGATAATCTGCCCTTGTAAAGAATATATTCAGATAGTGAAAGAACAGATGCAGCTGCTTGCCAAAAAGTCGAATAATGTAGAACAAAAGAATTTCTGGCAACTTTATCGTGTTATCAAGAAGGTCTCTATTGAGTGACAGGTCTATTTTACCCTAAATTGAGGGTTCTGGTGAAATTTTACCCGAAAAAATCAATCGGGACATTGCTTGCAATAAGTTATTCGTACTCTACTAATTGAATACTACGAACAATCTGAATTTTTCTAGCCGTAAGATTGGTTAGAATGAAATTCGGGTCGAGTGACACGAATTGCGCCTTTCCTTGAGAATGACCCGAATACTAGTATACCCTACATTCTTTGCAATATATTTCTAGGAGTACAACAACCGTCAGTCCAAGCTAGAGAAATATCAGGAGAGAGATAGGACAGGGGCCAATGTGGTTAAATTGGACAGTGTAAGTATACCAGGAGAGAGATAGGACGGAGGCCGGTGTTCTTAAGTTATACAGTGTAAGTGTAGCATGATTAAAGACATCAGTGACCTTTTGCATGAGTAAGGGTGAGGACATCAGTGACCTTTAGCATGAGTAAAGACGAAGACATCTGTAACCTTTTGCATGAGTAAAGACAAGGACATCAGTGACCTTTAGCATGAATACAGACGAGGTCATCAGTGACCTTTAGCATGAGTAAAGAGGACATCGGTGACATTCAGCACGAATGAAGACGAGGGCATTAGTGAGTTTTAGCATGAGTAGAGGCGTGGAAATCAGTGAGTTTTAGCATGAGTATGCCTAAAGATGAGGACATCAGTGAGTTTCAGCATGAGTAAAGATGACATCAGTGACCTTTAGCATGAATAAAGATGGGGACATGTGTGACCTTTAGCATGAGTAAAGATGAGGACATCAGTGACCTTTAGCACGAGTAAAGGCGAGGACATCAGTGAGTTCTAGCATGAGTAGGCCTAAATATGAGGACATCAGTGAGTTTTAGCACAGGTAAAGATGAAGACATTAGTGAGTTTTAGCATGAGTAAAGATGAGGAAATCAGTGACCTTCAGCATGAGTATAAAGACGAGAACATCAGCTAGTGACATTTAGTATGAGTAAAGACGAAGACATGAGTGACCTTTAGCATGAGTAAAGGCGAGGACATCAGTGACCTTTAGCATGAGTAAAGATGAAGACATCAGTGACATTTAGTATGAGTAAAGACGACATGAGTCACCTTTAGCATGAGTAAAGACGAGGACATCAGTGACCTTTAGCATGAGTAAAGGTGAGGACATCAGTGACCTTTGCCTTGAGTAAGTGGGCACATTGTGACTGCATGGTGATATTTTGCAGACACTACTGGATTTCAAACGAATTTGTAAAATGTAACTAAATGTTTATAATTAATATTTCAGATTAAGAAACAGTTACAGAATGCTAAGGAAGAGTTTGAGGGTGTGAACTCTGCCCTGGTGGAGGACATGCCTAAACTGTACGAGGGCAGGATTGATTATTTTCAACCAAGTTTTGAAGCTTTGGTTCGCTCTCAGGTAACCTTGTTTATTTTAAATGTGAATTAGGAAGGTTTTTGCAGCTTAATAAATTGATTTTCATCTGACGACGATACAGCTCACCAATCCCCAGTGCTCACCAATTACCAACATACGAGTTGTCAGAGCATTTCCATCATAGCTCTCTAGATTTGTATCTAATACCGCTTATGCCGGTGCTAGGGGCCGTGTGGTCATATCATCCAAGTTGCCACATGAACAGGTAAAATAAAAGCGTACCTGAGATACAACACATATCACGAATCGTTAGATTCTTGGTATGTGCTTTAGAATAGGTTAACCGAACGACTATACTGTGAAGTCATGTGGCTCTGTCAGTATGTCAGCACCTCTTCCCACTTCCCTTATATGTGTTGTAATTCCTCCAATTATTGTTGGCTGCTGTATTTTATGATCTGTATTTGTCTAGTTGAGTTAAAATTAACCATTACTCTTGATCTTCTGTAATTCTCATTGGTCAAATGTCAGTTATCAACCTTTTCCAGGACTTCCATCTCCATGTGTAATATTGTTTGTCACTATTTTTTCAGGTAACTTATCATGCAGAAGCATTCAAGATCTACAGTGAGCTATCTACACAGCTGACTGATAACGAGGCAATCTCTACAGCTGAGTACAGTGCACTAATACAACAAAAACTGGCTGATATTAAGGCACTCTCCATAACAGTGGATGATTGATGTATGGGAGAGTGTATTTATATCAATAGGAAACCAGAGTTTGGCAGACATAATGCACGAGTGCTCTGAATCATTGGAAGAGTGGTACAGTGCAATCTAGGTAAACCAAGATGGTAAATCAGGGGAATATCATCTAGACATAACGCTATGAGAACTTATGCGAAATGTTCTCAGATATTCTGCGAGATCCCATGATGAGCCAATCACGACCATTTCTGACTTTTCTCTTTGACAATGATTGACGTTTACTTCACGGAGATTAACATCTCGCACGGCACAATCTTCTGATATATTCTACCCCCTAACAAAGCCAGACTTATCGTCGGGAGTAAACTCTTTGAGCTTCACGGATCTGTCTGGAAATGATGCCATATTTGGATACTGTTTCCCGATAATGTTTATATATCAGTCCAATTACTGTGGGCATGATTTCAACAAGCTAGCCACCTGATTGGCTAACAAATGTAGTTTCAGATTCGCATGGGATTTATATAAGGCTAAATTCAGATATAATATTCCATGGTATTATACCTGAGTTTACTGAGATTGGGTACAGTGAGGCTGTCTGAAGAGGATCTCAATCCCACACACTTCTTGCTCCATGGAATCTGCTACAGTGTACTCAAAGCCCAGTGTACTAGAAAGCCCAGTCTTCAAATACTCTACTTCAACAGCAGTAACTCTGTTTCAGCAAAATACCTTCTAAGTCAAAATTTGAATGGAGACTGTTCAAAAACTGGCTGGCTGGATGTTTTTACAAGCCACAAGCCAATGGATTCTATCGGTATTCAAACTGGGAAGTTAGTCATGGTACTATTAATTCAGCAGTTGCCATGGTAAAAAAAAATGCCACTTTCCAGTTGACAGTCCTAAGTTTTGTGCCATGATTCTTTGGAGTTTCCAAGAAGATTTATTGAAATGTTGCATTGTTGCTGGCATTTGAACTAACTGTTGAGATTACATTGAATCGAAGTTGGATTGATATCCAGAATCCTATAATTAACCACAATCTATACATTGCTGAATCTCTTCCTTGCCATATTGAACTATGTTATAAAATACATCTTTGGAAGTTAACCTTGTGGAGAGAGGGTAGGAATGCCAATTTATGCAGATTAGACGATATCAAAATCTGTATGAATTTATAAGTGGATCAAAACTGAGTGCTGTAGTTTCTTGTACACGTTTTTGATAGGCATCAAATGTGTGAGTTTTGCAAGACATTATTATTGCATACACGTATATACAATATAGGTTGACATATATGTTCACATTGATTGTGCAATTTCTTAATTCGTGAATCCTGAGGATATGGCCTGGCAAATTGTTTTAGTGTAGAAAAGACCATTATACTAGGGAAAACAAACTTTAAAGATGAAATGCAAAGGTGGGTAGATTTTTCTGTTTTATTTTATATAGGGTGAATAATGATAGAAACATCGTTCTATTTACTTTGCTTGAATTTTAAGTATTTTGTCTGCTAGAAGCTTTCAAACGTTGGAACCCTCAACCCAGCTCACCCAGATTTGCAAACCATCATCACTAATCTTCCTTGATTGTGATGTCACCATGTGAGACGAGCCGCCACAAGACTGAAGTTATCAAGTACTGATGTCGAGTCAGGTGGTCTGAGGTCGACATCACAAACTAGCGTCGAACAAAGGCAGATAAGCGATGCAGATTTCCTTTCTGAAATCGACTGGGCTCGAGATGACAAATTTGGAACGCATATCTAAAGCTGCTAGGAGAAAATACTAAATATAAAACCAAACAAAGTAGAAATGGTAGTCTGTTTATTTTAATCATTATCTCATGAAGAATATAGGAAGAAAAACAGGAAAACCTTTGCAATTCACCTTTAATCAAGGTTGTATTGTCTGCTTATTCTTCCCTTCTATTCTATCACACTTGGAAAACCAAATTTGTTCCATATGGAAGCAAATTGGTTAGACAGGTTTCATGTAAAGCCAATTTCCCTTACAATTTTGGTTTCGGTGGAACCAAATTAATTATGAGAAAACTATATATACCCAAACGTTTTATGAGTATAATTTGTATGTGTTCAATATGAATGTGGTAAGTGAGAAAGAATAGAAAAGAAATAGATTGATGGAATATACTGTTTACATACCATTTATTTATTGTGTGTATAAAGTGTATACATATAAAGCTCTGATAAGGATATAAATACCAGTACATTCATAATGTTACAGAAAAAGTCAAAGAAATGTAATGTTTGCTAGCTCTTTTCATATATTTATCTTTATTAACACATTCCTGTTGCAATCAGCCTTCAGTGTTATCATACCTTTACTTCAACTCGGTAGCTTCGATCTTGACTTCAATCGTTATTTTCACAAATATTATGAGTTATTTTAGGACGCTTGTGTCCTCAAGTTCTGCTATGGCACGCTTCATTTCTTCGGCATAGAAGTTCATTGAAAA
Source organism: Hanleya hanleyi (assembly GCA_036873755.1). Lineage (NCBI taxonomy): Eukaryota > Metazoa > Mollusca > Polyplacophora > Lepidopleurida > Hanleyidae > Hanleya > Hanleya hanleyi. The sequence goes on from JAVTVY010018249.1 coordinate 53,098, forward strand.
GTTGTTTTAAAATTATCATCCTTTTGGAGAGTGGCTCTCTTTGATCAATTCACTACTAACAAAACCCACAAATTACCTTGAGGGATAAAAAGCTTTCATGAATTTTCCGCACCCACAGTTACAGAAAAAAAATGCCTAATTATATTTGCACTGCATAACGAATATACAATTTTAGGGTGTCAAATGAAGATTCTGCAAAGAGGGTCGTAGAACTTCATTATGCAAATGAGATGTATACGGTCTTTTGGAAAGAACATCAGTTCATGATCTGTTTGGCAAATATCACATCTAACATGACGTTAATCGGAAGTGAGAGCTTCAGTTGCTTTAGGAAAACAAGTCCAGACCCCAGACATGATCTCACCTGTTCAGTGGTATAGAAAACACCGTTTCCTTATATTTGACCTACTTTTTGGGTTTGGGGTGATCACTAGGGCCACATGTCAAAGGTCATTACCAGTCAAGTGGTGATCACGTGATCATCGCACCTGCGTGGTGCATAGTATATAACTAACTCGAGTAAGCTTCACCTACAGTCAGACTGGTGAAACTCAGACATTTGCATATCATTATATTTAAAGTCCTTGTCAATCCATATTTATAAAGGATAGACCGCTAGAATCCCGACGCTGCCATACATGGATATGTGTGCATATAATCATGGTAGGTTACACGTGTGTGTATTACCAATAAGTGTTTCGAGCACCTTTGGTCTATATCGACACCTGTATGCTCTTATCAGTGGAGACAGGAGGCATGTATTGTATGCGCCTCAAACGCTTGTGTATTATTATCTTACACGGTTAGTGTGTAATATGCCATGTCTGTATAGACCTGCAAGGTTATAAGCCACCCTTTGTGCGTTATTGCACTGATCGTATCCGGTACTGGCATGTCAAACCTGTCGTTATATTTGATCAGATAGTGACACCCTCCATCACAAGTGTGCGACATTTATAGCCGCATCAAAAAACCTTTGATTGGCCAGTTAGTTAGCTGGCACATTGTACCATTGACCAAATCAGCATATATGTGATTAGTCCGAATGAATACAATTTATTGGCTGACACCCGATTTAGACTCCTTTGTGTGCTTCAATCCCCTCAAGCTCCGCTGTAAAAGCTCGGGCACCGGGTTTCATGCATATATCTGTACACTGATTAAAAGAACTAGTATTCCAATACCCCCCGGCATACTCTCGCCCCACCCTATCCCGCACCACACCTATGCGACCCGCTGTGTCGACCCATTCTACTGTAGGGTGGACCCGCTGTGAGTGAGTAAAGCGGAGTAGGAGGAGGAGTAGGACACGCCACGGATTATACTAGTAGTGAGGACTATGTACGTTTTCAGTGTACAAGTGTCAAGCAGCAAATTCAGGATGGGGGTTATAGGTGGATTCCGTACCGTTGATTCTCCAATTCCTTTCATTGATCATGATGGAGTTTTTTTGCAGGGAATCCAAAGCCAATGATGTAGTCTTTGAATACTTTTTCTGCCACAGTCTTATCCGATTCGTTTTTAGTCGGATACCGTACACTTGTGTGAACCTGGTGAAATGACTCACCAGAACTAACAAGTACTCAAACCATCCCTTGCATACATCGAATTGAAGAAAGTCAATCGAAACCAACTCAAAGGGAGAACTTTTCAGGATCGGTGGTAATGGCGCCAGTACTGATAAAGTGGTTTTATTGTCCTTCTGACAGGGACCTTTCTGCCGGATATACTGGCTCACATCCTTAGCCATATGTGGCCAGAAGAATCTCTCTCGGGCCAAAGCTAGGACTTGAAGTTGAACCACGCCGAGATGGCCCATTTTCTTGTAGAGTTCTTTCAGCACGATTTCACGATGTTCCCAGACCAGGACGAGTTGGGTTCCAACATCACCACACTATGCTTACACACCATGCAGGAGTCCGTGGTAGTTCATTTCCAGTTTCCGGAGTTTTTTCATGAAGGGGTTAATTAATGTTTTTAGCCTCATACCCGTGAACGGTGGTAGCTTCTTGTCACTTTTGACGAAGGTATGTATAGCTGCAATGACCTTATCATCAATTGAGCCCGCTCGTGGGGTCCCGGGTGTTAATAGGAATAGGACCCTACCCGTGTGGTTTCCGGGTTTGAAAAGGAATAGCAACCAAGCGTCGTGATATGACTGGAATAGTGGTTGAAAGCGACGTTAAATCATATTTACTCAATTACTCACTCCCTTATTTTAGCCCTGGGAATGTCAGCGACTGACAGAGAGAGAGAGAGAGAGATAATTAGGGTTCAATGTGGCGTTCAGCGTTGAGAGGGACTCCTTTATGCAGGTATCCTCGAATTCCTTCGGAATGAAAGTAATCAGTTAAAGATGCAATTAGTAGGTGTTGCCCAGTCCTGGTGGTCTCAACGGTTTCGAATGTTGCTGGTTGAGTGAATTGTCAAGTGAATTCTGCCATCACCCTCGAGATCCAAGACAACCGATCCACATCAGCATTTTCTTGCCTGGGCGACATTTTAAGGGTGAATTCGAAATCGGCTAATTCGGTCACCCACCCATGGCGAGGGCTGTTCAGCTTAGCGGTGGTTAACACATACCTGATGGGGTTGTTGTTGGTGTTTGTGATGAACCCTGGTGCATAATATAAACAGTCTGAATCTTTCGGTGATGGCCCATTTCAAGGCTAAGAACTTGCCAGAATGAGTGTTGTAGTTCTTCTCTGAGGATGTAAGCATCCGAGAGTCGAGTCCAATAACACCAATAACCTACTACATTCTTGCGGCTGATAAAGAACTACATCAAGTCTAGGTCATCGGGTCATCAATCAAACCCCCAAGCACTTCAATCTGTTCTTCCGTTCGCCTGATTTGCTGTGACGATGATGCCTGAGTTGAATTCTGACTAGTTCTGGTCTTTCCTTGCTTCTGTTTGCAGGTAAGTGCCGAATCATCCTTCTTCAACAAGTTGTACAATGTAGAGGGTCTTCGGAAAAAACCCCTTTCAGGTACTTGCGATAATAACCGACGAAGCCAAGTATCTGACGGAATTCTCCAACTGTTATCGGTTGCTTGTCCCTTAATTCCGAACTGGCTACTTCTCAGCCGGATCTATTTGATACCCATCTTCCGAATCTATGTCCAGATACTTCACATTTCCTTCGTTTGAGTTTTATCTCGCTCATTTTTAAGTGGCGAAGGACTGTTCGTAAGTGTGCCAGTTATTTCGCAAATCTTCCAGGACCCGACTCATGAAGTCTTGGAACACACCTGGGTCCCTGTCGCACCAAAAAGAATGCGCTGCTATTTTTAGAGTGACCGAAGCGTTATGAAAGCAGTGAATGGACGATGTTCTTCTTTGACAAATCCTTGATGATTCGCTTTTCCCATGATGGTCTAATATGGAAAAGCAGGATTTCCCCGATCGTCCATTAGCGCATCTTGGATCTTCGGTATTGGTAGTGTATTTTAATTTGTTTTATGGTTTACCCAGCGATAATCTATGCAGAGCCTTAATATACCGTCCTGCTTCGGTACATAAACCATGGAACCAGAATATGGTGATTGACATCTCTTGATCCAGCCATTCTCTGAGAGATCTATCCATGGACTTGTAGTTCTGTTGCACTGGGGTATCATAAACAAGATTAATTTCTAACTCCAGGTCAGGTACACAACATATATCCCCGTCATTTCGTGAAAAAGCACCAGACTCTTAAAATAAAAGCCGAGTAACTTGATAGCACTGGTCTGTTGTCAATTCGGCATGACTCTGGTCAACGGGAGGGTGGCACAGGTCCTGTGACATCATCTAGACTCTCCTTCAATGGTGGTGTCGGTGAACCATTTATCGGGAGGACAGAACGGACATGATGTAGTAAGCCTAGGGGAATGTTACTTATAATCTTGAGGTCCTGGTTAGATGTGTTGGTGACCATCACAAACCCTTGAACTCCGTTTAACATTAACGATTGACTGATGGTTTACCAGCCCCCTCTGCCAAACACTGATCCACATTTGATTCAAATATTGCAGAATTATTCTCGCACAGCTGTGTGCGAACCATGTGTTTCAACTAACGGCCTCTCCACTTGGAACAGTGATACCTCGTCTGCTAGTTGAAACAAACCCTATCTAATCATTGGTCTTAGCAGAAATCAGATTAACAACGACTGAAAGTGTTGTTTCACACTTAGTGGGAAAGCTAGACTGAATCAGTTGAATTTAAGTCTGCTTTTCTTGATCCTCTGCCGAGTCCTTTGAGTATTCACTAAGTACGTTGTATTCCACAATAGGTTTCTCACCAAGTGCATTCGCTACTAGAATTTGGAACTGCCAGTTACCCTTATCACCGAACAGTTCGAAATCTACAGGTGTCCAAACTGCAACAGGATGCCCATTCCATTGGCTGCCGTGAACGTGAGATTTTCTTCCCCAACAGTTTCATTTCAAAGTTCTTACCCCATTCTAATGGCAGTAAACATACTTGGGCACTGTTGTCCCATATAACCTCTTCACATCATTTAGGGAGCAAATCATGGCAGTTGGGCTCTGTCAGACCTATCATTTCATCCCTCCTTGCTTTAGACACTGACAATTTTCGAATGTTCAATTGTTTCTCTCCTATTCCTGGATTGCGTTACAAAGTGGACGATGTGCCTCCCAATGTAAACAGATATGTGTACAGTAATTCGGGGATGACATCTGCTGCACTAATGTACGTTTGCCTTTCCCGCACACTATACAAACTTGGGACTTGCGTTCACTAGGGGGAAGGTGTTCAGGCTGAGTCTTGCTGAGTGATATCTCATTGGCCTGGGTTTCAAATTCATTCACTCGTGTTTCTGACCAATGATCCAATTCGTTGTTTCCGGTTTCGCTCTATCACACGCAGCAGCAACCTCATCAGATGGGTTGGCTCCCAGCTTCTGTTTTAGATCCTGTCTAACACTGGTATCTTTAAAACCTCTGTAGATCGATCGAAGCGTCATCTTTCTAACCAGAACCGGGTTATACTGGAGGCCGGATCTTTGCTCCTGCCACGTGGACGTGATTTTCTGACCAGGCCTAACAATCTTAATGCAAAGTAAATTTTCTGATCGTCCATGTTCTGTCTACCCCCCATTAGTTCAGTTTACTTTTTCTTGTAGTAACAAAGAAACAATTTCCGGATACTGGGTAAGGTAAGTTATTTGCTTTCTTCCGAGTATCTACGTATTTTCTGAGACAAGTGAATCGCCCTGGTGACGGTTTCAAAATCACCTCATCGTTACTATAGCCTTTGTAGCCTAAGCGTCCCGCTTGCATCTGACGAATGATGTTCTTGTGTTACGTCAATTTTACAATAACAGCAAAACGTAACAGAAAGATGTGTGAAGTCAAGGATTAACAATCAAATATTTATTCACAATATTAAAATCATATACAAATTAAGTAAGGTTAATACAACAAATAAATGTGTGAAATATAGTCTTACTGTTCAATGCTATACCGGTGTGCACTTTACAGTCCTTGTTGACATGCAAAAATCACTCTTCTGTATAATGGTAATCCAACACTGCTCAGTTGTATACTGTCCCAGTAAATGTCCAATATCCGATAGCCTTCAACAAACATCGTAGACCATGCAGCAGCCAACAGTCAATACACAGGAGTAAACAATCCAGCAGTCCGTAATTACAGGCAAAGGTAAAATCCAGAGAGAGTAACACAGTATAACAGACCCACATAAAAGCCAGTTTGAATTCCCTGCTGACTGACTGACTGACTAAGCGCTATTTATACTCTATGAGGCATTCCAGATCATTCTACCCAATCAAGAAGCTTCTAGAATACACAGCGTTACCGCATCATCTGACCTAGATACAATTTACAACAACCTTCTACAAAGCTCCAAGTGGCTGACCCATAAAATAATATGTAAACAAGCTCTATATTCTAGAAACATCCACAATGTCTAATAATAGACTACAATTACAACACATATAAGGGAAGCCATGACACTCCCCCTTTTTCAAAAAAAAGAAAGTTTCAAACTTTCAAGCTGCCACATGAATAGATACAATAAATGCGTACCTGAGATACAACACATCACTTGGTATGTGCTTTAAAATAGGTTAACCGGAAGACTATACTGTGAAGTCATGTGACTGTCAGTATGTCGGCACCTCTTCCCACTTCCCTTATATGTGTTGTAATTGGAACTTTCTTGACAATTCAAAACATCAAAATGTATAACTTTAACATATTTACATGACATAACTGTTTGTGTTTACGCCTGTCTGGAGTCTGAATTACATAATTAAGGTCACTTAATTTCTTTTCAATGACATAAGGACCATAATATCTAGCCTTCAGTGGATTACCAGGAATAGGCAGAAAAGCCAGTACCTTCTCACTAGGTTTGAAACTTCGTTTAAGGGCATGTTTATCATATAGTTATTTTCATACATTTTTGTGCTGACTTTAAATTTGACATGGCCAAATCACATGCTTTAGTCAACCTGGTGCGAAAGTCCGACACCTATTGTAAGAGACTACAGGAGTCCAGATCACTGTCTAGGAACTTTTCTTTTAGCAGTTTGTGTGGTCCTCTAACTGTGTGACCAAACACTAATTCAAATGAACTGAAGCCTAAAGAATCTTTAACAGACTCTAACAACAAACAATAACAAATGTATGCATTCATCCCAGTCTTTCTCATGTCAAAACAATAAGTCCTAATCATGTTCTTTAATGTCTGGTGAAATCTTTCTAATGCGCCTTGCATTTCTGGGGGGTACGCAGATGATTTGTACTGCTTTATTCCCAATTCATGCATGACTTGTTGAAAAATTCCTGACATGAAATTAGATCGCTGATCAGACTGAACGGACTGGGGTAGACCGACAAGTGTGAAAAACTTAACAAAGGCCTTAGCAATAGTTTTTGCCGTAATATTCCGTAAAGGAATGGCCTCAGGGAACCTGGTTGATGCACACATGACTGTTAACATGTATTGATTGCCTGACTTTGTTTTTGGTAATGGACCAACACAATCTATAATCACCCTACTAAATGCTTCCTCAAATGCAGGGATTGGTTGTAGAGGAGCCTTTGGTATGGTTTGGTTTGGTTTTCCTACCATTTGACATGTGTGGCATGACCTACAAAATTCCATAACATATTTCTTTAAATTTGGCCAATAGAAATGATTCCGAATTTTGTAATATGTTTTGTTAACACCTAAATGGCCTGAAAGAGGTGTTTCATGGGCTAGTCTGAGGATATCTGAACGATATGAATTTGGTACTACAATCTGATACTTAACTGCTCACTCATCATCAGGTGACACATCTGGCGGTCGCCATTTGCGCATAAAAACACCATTCTTACAAAAGTAACACACAGGCTCTTGAGTTACATCACTCTCATCTACTGCCCTGTCAAACAACTTGGAAATGTCCTTGTCACTATGCTGTTCATTAACCAGCCGTGATTTTGAAATTTTGTCATTAGAACATTCCAATTTGCTATCAAAATGTGGCTTATCAGCTTCATCATTTAAACACACGAAAGTGTCGGCCAAACAAACGTCATCGATGACGTCATCTTTAAGAGACTTTTCAGACTCCTCAGCCAATTTACTCATGGCTCTAGTAACTACACAAGCAGGATACAAACTTCGAATTTCGTCTTCAACTGGATCATGGATCTGATCCAAACAAGGCTTGTCAGTTACAATCGGGTTAACCCCGACCTTGTCTCCCGCAAGATCATTTCCAAGAATTAATTGAACACCCTCAAAAGGTAAACTACCTTTAATACTCACCGTAACAGGCCCAGAAATCAAGTCGGAAGACAGATGAACGTTATGGGGTGGAACGGGTGTATAATTTACAAAATCTATCCCTTTAATCAGGACATTACTGCCTGCAGATGAAGAGTCAGAAAACAGCAAAGTATCCATCAACAAAAGAGACTGCGACGCGCCCATGTCTTGCAAAATCTTCACAGGAGTAGCATTAGACAAATCACTTGAAAGTGACGCAAAACCATTGTGGATAAATGGTTCAAAAATCTCCATAACAGAATTTGAAAAACTGTCAACCTTATCCTTGATAGAAATAATAGGAACAGTGTCCCTGGCCATTTTAACGTCATACACACGATGAACGTCACTAACCTGCTTGGGTATAGATCTTGAAGTGAGGAAACCACTGGGCTTTTGAAAGGCTTGATCTTGTTGTTTTCTTTTCAATTTAAAACAATTAGCCATTAAATAACCTTCCTTTTTACAATAATTGCAAACGGAAGATTTATTTTGAGTGTTAAAAGTGGGTGACTGAGACTTTGTGGTTGACCTTTGACCTTTGTAACTGGGGTTAAAAGTTTTAGGCCCTGAGAAAGAACTGGGTTTGTTACCTGAGCGACTAGACTGGAATGAACTTGGCCCAACAGCATTGACAAATGATAATTTGTGTGTCAGAGCGTATTCGTCAGCAAAACGTGCTGCCTGATCTAAAGTTTTGGCATTCTTTTCATCAAGAAATGTTCTAATATCACCATGGATACACCTTTTAAATTCCTCTACAAATTCCTCTTCAAATTGGTTGTCAATTTTAACCGAAGCACAGCACCTATGAAATAACTGTTCTTTTGAACGACCAAATTCTACATGAGTCTGAGAGTTTTCTTTTTCACAACTACGAAACTTTTGTCTATATGCTTCAGGAACTAATTCATACCCTTTAAGGATTAAATCCTTCACTATATCATAATGTGTTCTACCGTCAATGGAGTGTAAATGTCCCTTGCCTTTCCGATCAAAACACTTTGAAGAAGTAAACTCCAATTTTATTTTGGCCAGTTTAAATTTTCAGCAATTTCCTCAAAATGCAGAAAATATTGATCAACTTCATTTCCCCGAAATGGTGGGACGAGACGTATTTGATGAGTCGCATCAAATTTTGATTGTGATTGTACAGGTGTATGTGCAGGAGGACTTGTTTGCGACTGTAATTTCATGCGCTTCATTTCTAACTGAAACTGTTTTTCTTCCCTTTCTCTCTCTGTCTCTTTCTTTTTCTCTTTCCTCTTTTTCTAACCTTTCTCTCTCTAATTCTCTGTCTAATTCTAATTTCTTTAATTCCAGCTGATGTTGCAATTCTAATTTCCTTATTTCCAAATCATCAGCTGTTTCCTCGGTTAAATCAAAATTAGTTTCATCCCAAATTTGTTTGCTAACAAAATGTTTAATAATGAATTTCTTAATTGCTTGCTTTCTCAAAGATGATTTAACTTTAATTTGTAGGAATTTACACAGCGTGAACAAATCCTCTTTGTGTAGTTCGTTAAATTCCTCCTGACTAGGCTCTAAGGCAAACTGTGCTGGGTCAAATGACATGCTGATAGCGTACTCCCTGACTTCACAAATTTAGACAATGTTGTAATGCTGTATCAATTTAGAACTATGTGGCAAAGCTGATCAGCTGGCAGCTATAATGTAAACAAATCTCCCGGACAGGCCCCCAATTTCTGTTACGTCAATTTTATAATAACAGCAAAACGTATCAGAAAGATGTGTGAAGTCAAGGATTAACAATCAAATATTTATTCACAATACTAAAATCATATACAAATTAAGTAAGGTTAATACAACAAATAAATTTGTGAAATATAGTCTTACTGTCTAATGCTATACCGGTGTGCACTTTACAGTCCTTGTTGACATGCAAAAATCACTCTCTTGTATAATGGTAATCCAACACTGCTCAGTTGTATACTGTCCCAGTAAATGTCCAATATCCGATAGCCTTCAACAAACATCGTAGACCATGCAGCAGCCCACAGTCAATACACAGGAGTAAACAATCCAGCAGTCCGTAATTACAGGCAAAGGTAAAATCCAGATAGTAACACAGTATAAAAGCCAGTTTGAATTCCCTGCTGACTGACTGACTGACTGAGCGCTATTTATACTCTATGAGGCATTCCAGAGCATTCTACCCAATCAAGAAGCTTCTAGAATACACAGTGTTACCGCATCATCTGACCTAGATACAATTTACAACAACCTTATAGAAAGCTTCAAGTGTCTGACCCATAAAATAATATGTAAACAAGCTCTATATTCTAGAAACATCCACAATGTCTAATAATAGACTACAATACCATGACACATGAAGCTGGTCTCCTTAGTGCCATTTATAGACGCCAAAATAGTGCAATCTTTGTGAGAACTGACACCTGTGGTACTTGATTTTAAGCTCGAACAATCTGGTCTGGGTCATTACCTTTGTCGGATAATGGCTTCACGAGGGCCAATAGTTCTACAAGTTTATTATGTCCCTCAATCTCATCTCCCATACAATCCGTGATCAACTTTTTCATTGTCATTTTAAGTCTAGCTTGGGCTGTATCATACTCTCGGGTCGGAATGTGTGATTGCTGGATGAATATTTTCAATTTATCCAGAGACAAGTATCGCTCTACCTCCAGCTATAACTTCTCTATCGACTTCATAGCCAACTTTGTCATTCCAGTCCTGCTTGTACTACTGGTGATGAGACAGACTTTCATCCGGTTGGTCACAATGTCTGCCCCCTTTAGACTTGGGACTACCACATCACTGGGCTGGATCCTGGCAAGCTCGCCAAATGTGTTACTCAAGGCACGATGGCTGTGAAATCAGGGAGTGAGCAGAGTGAACTTTACAAGGAGTATTTATTTCTCACAGCATGATGTCGAAACGCTCACCTAAACCAATACCAGCCAATCAGAATCATAGCTTCTTGGGGCATGTTCTTTTGCCGCGTAGAGCAATTTCTCCTACACCATATCTTGGCACATTGTTCGATATATCATATTTATTCATACAGAAAAACTATGTTATGTACCAGTACTGATTGAGGAGCGATGCCTGAGAAATACAATATCTACAGCACAAGTATGACGTCCTCACATAGGCCTATATAGCGTATAATAATAATTGAACGATCCAACCAGCGAGTGAATTGTGAACTTATTCAGATTTTGTGATTGAAATAATGGTTCGTGTTTGTTTGAAATTGTCATATACACGACATGATGGGCAATTATTTCGCAAGCATATCTAATAATAAATCACCAAAGCTCACATTTTTAACGTGTGCTCCTATCAAACAAACAAAAAAGTACGACCTCTAATTAACTGCGCTTAGATGCGCTGCATTGTTTTCTCATTAGAGAATTAATTGCTCTTTATCCATTTTAGCTTGTGTAGAATTTTATCGAAATTTTTGTAAAATCTATAGCTATAGAAGCTTAGAATGATGCATACCAGCGTCTAGTCCGTCATTCAATATTCAGTTGTAGCCCATTAAAGAATTTCCGGTATTGACGAAAAGGCATATCGGAGTTACATTGCTGGATCGGCTTAGTTACTATTTTCGGCTATTTTATTTGAGGGTTTTCCCCAAACAAGAGTCAAACACATGTTGTTTTCATCATTTTTTTGGTCATCACACGACAGGCTGAATTGATTTTCGCGTGTTGTATTCCACTGCGTTGCAAGTAGTAGGTAGACAGTATATACTAGCCCCTTTTCCAGGGAGGTAACTCTTGGTTCCCCTTTTTTCCAGGTTAAAGTATAGGGGGCGTCACATCGCCTTTCACCTCTGTGGCGCCAGGTGGCGCCACCAGCTCAAGGTCGCGTGGAGGTCAAAAGTAGTTCCGGCAACCTTTAACCTTTGTATTCCTCCGCGGTCTGGTGGTGATGCCTTCAATCAGAACATGATAGGACATGTACTGACCTGTCTATGGGGTTTTTCCACAATGTCGTTCACCTCCGTGTCTTTTCGGTGATCTCCGTGTCTCTTCGGTCACCTCCGTGTCTTTTCGGTCAGGTCCGTATTCGGATTTATACAATATACAGGCCTGTATGGGGTATGGGGATGGTCATTTTTGAACATGATAGGCCATGTACTGTCTGTGGGGGGTTTTCCCCGCCAGAATGTCACTGTCGTCTGCTTGGGGTTGTCACGTGCCGAACACCTGGCTCCCCAAATTGCAACAATGTTGCACGTTCGCTACAATGTTGCGGCGACCGTGAACACCTGGTCTGGCGTCTGCGTGAGTGAGCTCACGTGCCGAACACCTGGCTCCCCGAGATCAAGGCATGTCCAGACTTGTTCTGGGTTGTACAGTTCTGCCATGCAGAGAACGGGTACTAGGAATGCATATTAAATCTATAGATAAAGTGTATGAAAATAGACGTTTTGGGGTCTAGGTGGGCCACTAATGGATCGATGGAGTCGTATGAGGTATCAATGTGAAGCATTCGTGAAGGCGCATCCGCCGGGCTGGGTGTGGGGTTGAAATATCGTCATTCTGCGCATGCGCAATAGACAAAGGGTATGGAAATAGCCGTTTTGGGGTCTAGGTGGGCCACTAATGGACCGATGGGGTCGAGTGAGGTATCAATGTGAAGCCTATGTGAGGGGGCATCCCACTGGGTGGATGTGGGGTCGAAATATCGTAATTCTGCGCATGCCCAATAGACAAAGGGTATGGAAATAGCCGTTTTGGGATCTAGGTGAGCCACTAATGAGCCGTTGGAGTTGAGTGAGGTATCCATGTGAAGCCTATGTGAGGGGGCATCCGATTGAACTAGTGTCTCGGCCGTTGTCAACATTCTGCGCATGCGCAGACAGCGAATTCTGGGAAAAGGGTGTGGAAATAGACGTTTTAGGGTTTGGGTGAGCCCCTAATGATCCTATGGTGTCGTATGCGGTCTTATTTTGAAGCTGTCGTGAGGGAGCATCCGCCTGGGCTAGTGTGTCGTTCGTTGTCAATAGTCTGCGCATGCGCAGTCTGGCCGTAGTATAGAAATAGACGTGTTGGGGTTTAGGTGGGCCACTAGTGGGCCGACTGGATCGAGTGAGGTATCAATGTAAAGCATTCGTGAGGGAGTATCCAACGGGCTGGGTGTGACGTGGAACTGACGTCATTCTGCGCATGCGCAGTAGAGAAAGTGTATGGAAATAGACGTTCTGGGGCCTAGGCGAGCTACTTTTGGGTCGATGGAGTCGAGTGAGGTATCCATGTGAAGCCTATGTGAGGGAGCAACCGCCTGGAGTAGTGTCTCGGCCGTTGTCCACATTCTGCGCATGCGCAGACAGGGAATTGTGGGAAACGGGTATGGAAATAGACGTTTTGTGGTCTAGGTGAGTCCCTAGTGGGCCGATGGGGTCGAGTGAGGTATCAAAGTGAAGCATTCGTGAAGGGGCATCCAGTCATGGGTGGGTGCATGTAAAATTAGGGGTATGACGTCACTTCCGGTTTGGTCCGGCCCGGCCCGCCCCGGGCGCAGCGCGCGGGTTACTCCGGCCGTAGCGCGCGCGCGCGCAGGATCTCCGGCCGCACGCGGCATCACCGGAAGTGCGCGGATGAATGTCGGGTCAAAGGTCACATCCAGGTCAAAAGGTCCAAGGTCTCCCTTTCGGCAAGGTTCGGCAGCAATGTTGCCGCATCGATATACAGAGCTTGAACCCAAAACGGGGATTGATGTCCGGGTAATGTTTTCTGGACAGGGATGGGTTAACTTTGGCCCCATTCTAGGCCACTGATTGGCTAATACCGTGTTCAAAGCCAGTTTCATGCATTATGCTCATATAGAAAACACACAAGACAGGGTTTTTTGGTGAGATCCCATTTTTTTATTCAACAACAACAACGTGAGAACAACCACGTGAAAACTGAAGCCCAGAACAGGGGGCTTGTACATTGAAAGAACTGAAGCCCAGAACAGGGGGCTTGTAAACTTAAGCCCAGAACAGGGGGCTTGTACATTGAAAGAACTTAAGCCCAGAACGGGGCTTGTACATTGAAATGATGGACGGCCCAGTCATATACGAGTACATCGCGGTCCTCGGCCTTGGGGTACTCGTCAAACATCTGTACGATGGTAGATAAGGTTCTGCCCCGGCATCGATGGTACAGGTAAAACAAGCAATATTGTCCGCACACGCTACTGGTCAGGCTTTGCAACGTTTGACTGTTCCAACACCACGTCTCTGTGCCTTGATCCATGAAGTCTGTTAAATCGGGATGGAGGGGTGACAGGCCGTACGGGTCAAAGTATTCGCCCTGCGCTTCTGTCAAGTACCCGGCCACCCAATGTTCACCGGGCCGATCCATCGGGTCCGTGTTGAGAACGTAAGCAGCAGGATACATACGGTCTAATGGGAACACATCTCGGGTGAACACCCCTTGAAAGACCATATGTGTCTCTGGGTCATTCCCCAGCACGGTGGTTATCTGGTCTGTATCCATGTTAGGTGGAGAAGTCACACAGGACGTTGCGCGCCTTGTCCACTTGAATGATGTTGTCAAACTCGGCGTAGGAGATCACATTGACGGTGGTCCCGAGGGCTCGTGCAAAGTGGATTTCCAACCGTAAATTGCCTTGCTTGGCCAGGGCCAGCTGATGGTCGTTCTCTAAGGTGGGGATCAGATCGAAACAGAACAACGTGTATCCGTAGGCGTAGTTCTCCCGACTGATCATATTCCCTTCGTCCTGGTTGATTTGACCGGTGGCTGTAAACAGGCTCTGATAGGCTCGAATGAAATTCCTGCGCCCAAAGTTCGGTGTTAAGGCCGTGGCTGGGACCTGTTGTCCATCCACATGCAGGGCCACAAAATTGATGCCGAAATGTTTAAAGTCAAACGGATTTTCTGGGTAGGCTCCGCTGAAACTGGTATTTTCCACACAGGCCAGGATCAATCGCTTGGGTAGTTCCCCCAGGAACAGGTTTTCTTTGTTGGCGCTCATATTTCCAGCAGGCACAGAGAACACTTTGGTTTGCACACGTCGGATAGGGTACTGGGCTGGTTTTGTTTCCAAGGCTTTCATGTGTCCCAATTGAACGGCTGGATTCGGTTTCACTTTTCGGACATACAGGACTGCGTCTTGGATGACAATCTTATAGTCGGCTGCATGCCCGTCTACGTTAGTGGCCATCAAGGCGAAGGTCGGAGGCGCCCGTATCAGTCGGATTTTGATGGGGATCTTGTTCAAGAGGTACCGGTCTTGCATGAACATGTCTGCGTGTAGTCGACCCATGAGATCCACCGAGGCGCCGTTCGCAGTAAAAGCCTTCCGTTTGTTATATCCTTCATTGTCCACCGTGTCCATGTGCTCGGCTGTGTCCTGGTAGAATAAAGCGGCTGTCAGTTGAGATTTTTTAGCCTCTCGTCCATGCGACAACAGTGTCTCGATGTAGGCTCGATAGGGGTACGTGTTGGTCGAGTCACTGATGAGTTCGTCGCTGAGAAATATATCCACCTGTTGAAACATCGAGTGCAGCCAGAGATTCGTCGGGCCCACCGTTGCAGCTTGGATGATTCTGGAGCCATACCCATTGACGATCTTAGCTTTCACATACAAGTATGTATGGGCTAAATCCACATAGGCCGTATCCGCATTACTGATGGTGAACTCGATGGGACCTGTTTCGTTGATGCTGGAGAGCGGGAGATGCTCCACCCATAATCCTTGTTCGGCACTGGTCTGTGTGGGCGGGACGGTCCACAAATCAAATTCACTGTTGGTGGAGGGGCAGGACTCTGCGTGGATCAAGGACATGGTTAAGAAAAGATATCCTGGGTCTTCGATGTGCGTCGTCGCTGGGTCGGTCGTCGACTGGTGCGCGGTTTCGGTGGTGCAGGTCTTTTATTCCCTACGGTGCGTTGTGCTTTGGCGACCAAGACGCCTCCCGCTTCTTTGGCCCGCCGTTTCAAGGCTGCTTTGGGTGCCGTACCCCCCAAGACAACACCGGCCACTTGCAGTCCACTGCGTACCGCTTGTTTGCCGATCGCTTTCACCCCACGCGTCACCAAAGGCAGGAACGTTTTGACGATGCTCCCGAGTATGTTCCCCAGCCCATGTCCTCGTTGCATGCGTGCACCACTAAAGATGGGAAGGCCACCCCCGGCCTATTGGGCATAATAGTCCATATAGCTGCGTGCATCGCACTCGTAAGGGACCTTCATTATACAAAATGGGGAGCACGTGCTTGTCGAAAATGAAGTGTCAGCACCACTTTTCCTCGTTCGAATGCCACCGGTCGTCCCGTGTCATCGCTTATATCCACCGTGATAGTGTTGATGTCGGTTTGTCGTACGGGTAGGTAGAGCATGTGAGTGAAACTGTGGGTGACTTGATCTCCATACGTCTTTTTAATGGGCACCGCCCGTAACAGAGGTGTGTTGATATCGCCCACGATGTGGTTGTCGACTAAGTCCGAGTAGACGTAGAGTCCGTACATACCCGACTTCATATCCATCGGGGTCTGGCCATGGTCCTCGGATGGACCCGTGTAGGTCGCGTGAGCGAGACCCAGCATTTGCTGTAGGATAGGACTCAGTACGACACCCACGTTGGCGGTGAGGAGGATCTGTGCCTTGCCGTTGTGTGCGTTGTAATCGAAGTCCACGTGATTCTTGAAGGGAAAGGATTTGATGGGTTTTGAAACATTCGTGACCTCCCGTAGAGTCTTATAATGCAACAGTCTTGTCAGCCCCTGCATGAACTCCTTGGGGCTATCGTATTGGCCTTCGGGTAGGGAGAGTCGGGTGTTTTTGCCTTCGTAGGTCACCTCGTACCACACTTCATTGGCTCGCACGTTGTACCACGAGTAAGGGTATTGGGTATCCACGAGGCCACATTCCCATCGTCCAGGTAAATGCAACGGTTGCGGTACCTGGGTGACGTACTTGGCCAAGGTGTTGTCAGGAAACACATCCAGCGAACTGTTACTGGGTAGGGTGAGGTAAAACATGGCGACTGAGCTGTCCTGCTGCTGCTGTTGGTTTTAATAGGTGTTCCAGGCCTTGGGCGGTTGTGTCCGGCGTCGTGTTCGTCGCGGTGACTTGCTACGTGTCACGGCTCTGGAGATGTGGGGTGTCCTGATCAAGGATGGTTTTTTAAAGGTCTGAAAAGAAGGTGCCCGTTGTGGTGGTGGTGTTTTGGGGGGTGACTCCGGTTCCCATTCGGCTTCCCAAGAAGGTAGTGGGTCACTCGGCGATTGCTGGGTCCGCTGCATAAAGGCCCAGCGGTGGGGGTTCCCCACCAATTCCTGTGGTACATGCATGTCTTTCAAGCCTTGGGCGAAGACCTCCCATCCTCGAGGATCCCTGTGCGACCTGCGTTGACGCATCAGGTCATTCACTAAATCCGTCATGTGGGTCCCGGGGACCACCTGATTCTGTACCAGGATTTCGCCTTTATCATTCCAAGTCATGTTAGGATTGTGTTTCATCCGTTGTAATACCAGGCCAGCTTGTTTCTTGAACGATGCAGGTACACTCTTCGACCCACTGTGGGGCTGTGGGTGGTACCCCTGGTAATGGCAGCTGTTGGAGCGGTGCTGAGGTAGGCAGTGTGTCACGTGGTGGTGGTGGTGGTGGTGGTGATGCTGGGGTAGAGAGGGTTTTGTATTGGTCCATGAACGTCATGTACCGTTGAAGCGTCTCATTGTACCGTTGTACTTTCTCACTGTCGCTTAACCCCGGTCTCTGTAAGATCTGTTGCATCTCTCCATCGAGGGTGTTTATGGTCTTCACCGTAGGTGGGACAGGGTAGGGCGATTGGAGGTTTTGAAGGAACCGTGGTTCGACGAGGACCATTTTTTTCGTGTGGTTCATTGTCGGCCGAAGAGTCCACACAATACTGGACCCAACACGGAAGCGGCCAACGGTGCTAAGATGGCCCCGAGAAAGCCGCCTTTCTGTAACACCTTTTTCTTTTGTGTTTGAGGGACCCGCTTCTGGACTAGGGTTCGGAGACCTGTCTTATGCTTGGCCAACTTGGTCTTCTGAGCCGGAGTCAGTGGTACGTTGCCTTTTAACAGGTTGTACCCGATCTCGCACAGACAGCGTACAAGGTCAGGGTCCGCACCGCGTACAATGGTTCGGACCAACTCGGGTGGGGCCGTCTTCAATACACGGAGCTTCGGAGCGTGCTTCCGTACTCGCGCAGACATCATGTACAACTAATGCTAGAACCCACAACTCTGCTCTTTTTATCTACTTCAGAGAACAGAGACAAAGTCAACTAGCTGTGGTATTAATTCTTTTTATTATCCCCATCATCAAACACACACACACCCCAGCTGGGGACGCCACTGTGGATGTGTTTATATTATTTTTGCATGTACACGTGGTGGGTCTCTCCGGGAAAGATGCCGGTCCGTAGTCGATGGTGATCGGGTGTGGCTTGCTTGAGGTCGAAGAGCATATACCCGTGCTGAGGGGTTGTCGCATCTTTAAAGGCTTCCAACGCAAACGGTGTGCGGCCGGGACACATCTGTCTCGCCAGGTGCAGCAGTTGAGTGGTATCTCTCGGGTTTTTGAAGACCACCAGGTAGTGAGCATTTAAGCTGATGTTCCGATGTTCTTTGTTTTTACTGAACAGATTCTGCACAATGTAGATGATGCTGAGCCGTCGATGATGGCTGCCTTTGGTAAAGAGTTGGGTGACCCGCGCATCCGTCTCCGCCATGAGATCATCCAGAACCACCAAGGTGTCGGGTTCCAAATCGGCCAGGTTGGGTAGGCCTTCCACGAACGTGATGTGGGGCATTGCTGCATACGTTGCCTGCCATTCTCCGTAACACCACACGACTCGGGCAATGGGTGGGGTGATCATGCTGTCGGCGTGTTGAAGGAGCTTCCTGACGAAGTGTGTTTTGCCGGAGCCCGTCGGTCCTGCGATGACGCAAGTGAAGGGATGCTGCCACCGAGGGCCCATGGTTCGAGCTGTATTCGCTGTCGTGGTAACCCGCTCTTGTAAATTTGGTACGAGTGAACTGGAGTGGTGGTGGTGGGTACAACGTCGGTCGTCGTTGTCTGTTCACTGCGAGTGATGATGGTGGTGGGTACAACGTCGGTCGTCGTTGTCTGTTCAGTGTGAGGGATGAAAGCCGGTGGGTTTTCAGACGTAGTGGGTGTAATTGGTGTAGGTGTGGAGCTTGGTGTGGAGCTCGATGGGCTTGTACACGGGGTGTGGTGGTGACTGGGCTCGATACGGGGTTGACTGGTGTTATCTGTGGACCGGTTTCACTGATGGCTGGTGTTCTCAGTTGGTTAAGTAACGTGCTGACATAGGCTACGTCGTAAAACACACCTCCGGACAACACACTCAGCAGGGTTACCAGTATCACCACAAAGCCCACTTGCGCTTTGCGCGTTTTGGGAGACGCTGTGTTCAGAGGCAGCTGCTGTTTATCCATAGCACTGTGGTCGGACGTGGAATGAAGGATGACGGCAGTGGTGTCTGGCTTTATAGTCGTTTCACCTGGTTGGCCGCCACCCAGGAATTGAAGGAACTGGGCCAGCCTTGCCATTTGACGAAATGAAACAGTTTGTCACATCGACGTTCCGTTTTCAAAATCTGCTTCACCGTGTAGTAGTCTTGCTGTGTTTTTACGACAGGCTGTAATTCCGTCTCGTAACACGTCCCTTGAAGATCTTCCAGTTCATAGACTCGCTGCTGTCGGGGTAGGCGCCGTTTAATCAGGAAGTGCTCATCGCTCCAGTTGGGCAAGTAACTTTTCTCAAATTGACCTTTGACTTTACTGATCCGTACAGGGTCCCCGACCTTATACACCGCCTTCGTCGTTCGCTGCGATTGCCTGGGGTACAAGACACGCCGGACTTGGGCTTCATTGCGTTGGGTCACGGTAATGGGGGCTCTCTCTATACTCCGGTGATAGGCTCGATTGTAACCACTCACAAGTTTCGGGAGAACATCGATGTACCGCCTTGTATTCTTATAGGTGAAATATTTATACATGCGGCCTTTGAATGTCCTGTTGAACCTTTCCACCACGGAAGCCTTGGTCTCGTTGTACGTATGGAAGAAAACCACCTTCTGGGCTTTCAGAAACTGTTGGAACGGTCTGTTGAGGAATTCCGTGCCTTCGTCGGTTTGCAAATACAAAGGTTTGCGCCCGGTCTTGAAGATGTCTTTGAACGCCGCTATGAGATTCGCCCCCGTTTTCGTCCGGATGGGTACCACCCACGCATACTTCGATAGGATATCGATGCACGTCAAGATATACCGATTCCCATCGTTGTGTTTGGCAAAGGCGCTCATATCGACCAAATCCGCTTGCCACTGGGCATCTATTCCTCCCACGATGACCCGGTTCCGTAGAAAATGGCGACGGACAGATCGATGTAAGGTATAGGTGTCTTGTTTTCTTAACCAATCTCGGACTTGGGCACGTTGTATCCCCTGGGGTTTGGCCGCTCGATAGAGAGCCGACAATGCACTATAGGCCGCCGGACTGTCGGGACTGTAGTATAAGTTATCCAACACCTTCTCCCAGCGCTTCATGGTGACAAATGATGATGGACCCTGGCTCTATCGTTCATTTATAACGGGTATATCTTGGGCCGGAGTTTCTTTCTGATTTTCTTCGTGGGCTTCCACAGTGTCCATGGTAAATGACCAGTCCAACTCGTCTGATGACCGCTTGATAAGCACTTGATCCACATCTACCACGGCATCTTCCAATGCAGACCATAGATCAGGGTGAAGGGTAAAATGCACTGTACCCCCATCTAGCCGAGCCAATTGAGCAAAGAAAGGGCCGCGTCGGATGTACACATCGTGACACAAGTGGATGAGGTCGCCGTCCAGTTCACCAGACAACACCCGTTTGAATTTGGTCCAGCCCTCCCGGGACAGACGAATGTGGGCCGGGCACGGTTGTGTAGGGTCCGCATCACAGATGTCTCCCACCTCCTCCATGATATCGACCTTATCTGCATCAACGTGCAGGAAAACCTCGGGGGTCAAGCTGAGATACGCCAGTATTATATGCTTCGTCATGGTCAGTACGTGAATGATACCAGATTTGACTGTCTCTCGTATTTATAGGGAGAACCCCTTGAGATCAAAGGATCGGGTGGTCAAAGTCTAGCCGGGTAATCAATGGCATCTCTCAGGGCACGAACCCACTCCAACTCGTCTGATGACCGCTCGTCCGGTGTAAACAGCTGGTCCACGATAGGCACCACTTTCTCGAAGGCTGTCCACAGATCGGGGTCTAGGGTGAAGCCTCGCGTAGGGTCTTGGTAGCGGCCCAGGCGTGGGAAGAAGGGTCCACGGTGTACGTAGATGGCATTGTCTATGTGGATGAGGTGTCCGTCGAGCTCGCCGCTCAACACCCGTTTAAATTTGGTCCAGCCGTCACGGTGTAGCGTAACCGTATTCGATACGGTCTCAGCGCGCGACCAGCAAACATCTCCACGGTCTTCCACGAGGGTGACTTTATCTTCATATACGTGTAACCCCACCCGGGGTGTAAGGGGAAGGATGGCTCGTAGAACTGGTGACATGGTTGACCCAATGACGATCGTTGAATGACGCACACTGTGTCTGACCCTCGTATTTATAGTCAGGTCCCACTGTCAATGCCACAGCGCCAGGTTCAATAGGGCACAGACCATGACTAGGCCAACCAGCCGTCGCTGATTCCGGCGTGAGCGCTCGTGGTCCATAGCCCAAGCATCAAGGATGGCTGTCATAGTCCAGTAGTGGTGAGTGATGGCACACCTCTCCATCGAGTGCACTCTGTCGAGGACCGCTTCTGTGAACTCGTTCAGGATCTGGCGTCGCCCCTCGTTGTCGTCGCCATCTGAAAACATGGACCGAACCACTGCTCGGTAACCCGTGAGCGAATTAACCACGGTCGCATGCTGTAAAATGCGAGTCGCATAGGGATGGGTGTCCGTCATGGCTCTGAAACCGTAGGAATGGAGGTGTAGGATCCAGAGAGACGTGTTTTATAGACCATGTCACACATGCGCCCCTAGACGTAGCTCTACGGGTGTAGTCCGTGATACGTACTATTCTGATGGGTTAGTGCAAAAAGCGAGCAACAACAACAAAGATTACAGCGCCGGAGGCGCTCCTGGATGCCCTGGAAAATCTTCTCCACGTTTCATGGTATAGCTCCGGTGAGGCAGGCTCAGGCTGGTGAGGCTCAGGCAAGTAGCTCCTCTCGAGAGATAGGCCCAGGCTGGTCAGGCAGGCTCAGACTGGTCAGGTCAAGCAGGCCAATGAATGCAGCAATGCCCTAAACATTCCCACTTTTATACACCTACATAGAAGTACCCGGATGCAGGCGCGGGCGTAGGCGAAAGCATCCTAGTACCCGGATGTAGGCGCAGACGTTAGCCAAATTCTAGTACCCGTCCATTGGTTCTTTTATCGATCGCTCATTGGCTCTTTTTCTCGACCGCTGATTGGACCAAATGGAACTGCCCATCCTTCCCAGGTTAATTTACAATCCCCTTTTTGGGTTCAAGCTCTGTATATCGATGCAGCAACATTGTTGCCGAACCTTGCCGAAAGGGAGACCTTGGACCTTTTGACCTGGATGTGACCTTTGACCCGACATTCATCCGCGCACTTCCGGTGATGCCGCGTGCGGCCGGAGAACCAGCGCGCGCGCGCGCTGCGGCCGCAGTAACCCGCGCGCTGCGCCCGGGGCGGGCCGGGCCGGGCCGGACCAAACCGGAAGTGACGTCATACCCCTAATTTTACATGCACCCACCCATGACTGGATGCCCCTTCACGAATGCTTCACTTTGATACCTCACTCGACTCCATCGGAGTCAGGTGTTCGGCACGTGAACTCACTCACGCAGACACCAGCCCAGGTGTTCACCGCAACATTGTATATGCATTTGACCTTTTGACCCGACATTCATCCGCGCGCAGCCGGTGATGACGCGCGCGCGCGCATGCGGCCGGAGTAACCCGCGCGCCGCGGCTGGGGCGGACCGGGCCGGGCCGGGAAAAAACCCCACAGACAGGTCAGTACATGCATTCCTATCATGTTCCCAGGTCACACCCTATTCACACAGACCCTCATGCATACCCGGATGCAGGCGCAGACGTCAGCGGAATTCTGGCGGGAAAACCCCCCACAGACAGGTCGGTACATGTCCTATCATGTTCCCAGGTCGCGCCCCATTCACCCAAACCGGACGTGACGTCATACCCCTAATTTTACATGCACCCATCCATGACTGGATGCCCCTTCACGAATGCTTCACTTTGATACCTCACTCGACTCCATCGGACCATTCGTGGCCCACCTAGACCGCAAAAACCTCTATTTCCACACCCGTTTCCCACAATTCCCTGTCTGCGCATGCGCAGAATGTGGACAACGGCCGAGACACTACTCCAGGCGGTTGCTCCCTCACCTAGGCTTCACATGGATACCTCACTCGACTCCATCGACCCAAAAGTAGCTCGCCTAGGCCCCAGAACGTCTATTTCCATACACTTTCTCTACTGCGCATGCGCAGAATGACGTCAGTTTCACGTCACACCCAGCCCGTTGGAGACTCCCTCACGTATGCTTTACATTGATACCTCACTCGATCCAATCGGCCCACTAGTGGCCCACCTAAACCCCAACACGTCTATTTCTATACTACGGCCAGACTGCGCATGCGCAGACTATTGACAAGGAACGACACACTAGCCCAGGCGGATGCTCCCTCATGACAGCTTCAAAATAAGACCTCATACGACACCATAGGATCATTAGGGGCTCACCTAAACCCTAACACGTCTATGTCCACGCCCTTTTCCCAGAATTCCCTGTCTGCGCATGCGCAGAATGTGGACAACGGCCGAGACCCTAGTCATGGATACCTCACTCAACTCCATCGGCTCATTAGTGGCTCACCTAGATCCCAAAACGTCTATTTTCATACCCTTTGTCTATTACGCATGCGCAGAATGACGATATTTCGACCCCACATCCACCCAGTGGGATGCCCCCTCACATAGGCTTCACATTTATACCTCATACGACTCCATCGGCTCATTAGTGGCTCACCTAGATCCCAAAACGTCTATTTTCATACCCTTGGTCTACCGCGCATGCGCAGAATGACCATATTCCTGATTATAGTATTGGCAATTTAAAAGGGAACCCAGCGTTCTAGGCCACGGTTACAGAGACATTTTTTTTTTCATTTATAATGCATTACATTTTAAATTATGAAACATGCAATAACATAATACCATTATTATGGCCTCGTGTGCTTGAAAAGCTGATTGCATGTAGTTTTAATAATCAGATAACCATTGAAGTTTATTATTTTGATTTTGACTTCCGACTTCTGACTTCTGACTTCCGACTTCCGACTTCTTACTTCTGATTTCTGACTTCCGACTTCTGACTTCTGACTTCCGACTTCTGACTGCCGATTTCAGAGTTTTGGACATTCATTCACTCCTTGCAACTTTACCGTTACATATATGATAATAATACCTGTAATTCTGTCTGTGACTTTGTGCTTTGGTCTTTCTGATTATAGTTTTGGCAATTTAAAAGGGAACCCCAGCGTTCTAGGCCCAGTTCTAGGCCACGGTTACAGAGACATTTTTTTTTCATTTATAATGCATTACATTTTAAATTATGAAACATGGAATAACATAATACCATTATTATGGCCTCGTGTGCTTGAAAAGCTGATTGCATGTTGTTCTAATAATCAGATAACCATTGAAGTTTATTATTTTGATTTTGACTTCCGACTTCTGACTTCTGACTTCCGACTTCCGACTTCTGACTTCTGATTTCTGACTTCCGACTTCTGACTTCTGACTTCCGACTTCTGACTTCCGATTTCAGAGTTTTGGACATTCATTCACTCCTTGCAACTTTACCTTTACATATATGATAATAATACCTGTAATTCTGTCTGTGACTTTGTGCTTTGGTCTTTCTGATTATAGTTTTGGCAATTTAAAAGGGAACCCCAGCGTTCTAGGCCCAGTTCTAGGCCACGGTTACAGAGACATTAGGTTTGAAGTTTAAATCTGCTAATGATGTAATTTATTGCAAATGGTATTTGGTGAAGTCACCAAATGAACTCAAGATAATGGCTAGATTATACTGGAATTGTCACAAAGCTATAAGTCTAATGTCTTTCTTTGTAATATTGCTTATTTAGAGCATCATGAAAACTAGTTCTAAAAAGTTATAAGTATTTATAGAAATACGGTTCTCATGACATATCAACAGATTATAAAGGGCTTTACTTTGGAAACTGCACGGATTAACAAATATGAAGTAACAAAGGAGTATTCACACGATTCATATTTATTAAAAATTCATCTCAGCTAACACACCTCCTTACACAACTTAATGGATTGCAAAGGTATCAGAATCTTAAATTTTCGTATTTGTCTATCTAATCAACTCGCCAATAGCTTATTTCCATATCAAATTTTTACCAGAAAAGTTCCTCAATTCAGAAAGCTTCTCACCAACCAGGAGAAATGTTTTAATTCAAGAAAATGTAAAAAAAAAAAAAAAAAAAAAAAATTCAGAGCAATATGGCAATTTTCAGAAAAATATGGCAACATTTGAGCTCCCCTTCAAGTAATTAAAATTATCAAGACTATTCAAGGTTTGGAGAAGCCAGACGAGGGAACTATAAAATCGCTTGATACAAATATATATTTATATTATTTATTTACATATTTGGGATTAATGGTACAATCTTATTATATGTTTGGGCTTGGCATAATTAGGCTTAGTTTTCTTGTGTCCTAGCACCTAGGAAGTCAGAAAATCGTACATAATATTTGAATAATAGATAAATATAGTGACAGCCCCTTGTCGCATTGATGCGTAAATTATCATACTATATTATTCGATAATGTTTTGAAAGTAATTATGATCATTTGAATAGAATTGTGCAAATATTTTATGTAATGAGTCGCATTTGTCTGTGGCATATCACGTTACCACACCCCCCCCCCCACCCCCACCCCCCGGAGAGGTCCCAAAAAGCCCAGACCAGATAGGGTTAACCCAAAATATATTTTAATGGATAATAAATGATACATTTTCGACCTGAAGTTGCCAAAATTATCATAAATGTATAAGCTTATTGGTTCTTTATTGTATTTGATCCATATTATCATATTTACACCAGGTATCAATACATGAAAAACCCGCTCCATGTTATAAACATCATGAGAACAAACCGAAGCTCACGCAATGGCCCACGTGATGTGGACTTGTCGCCGCCACTGGGACAAGACAGCATTGCCCAACGATTAATGTGGAAAGGGCGCATTAAATGTGATTATTCGTAATGTATCAAATTGTGCAATTATATTATGTAATTGAGGCGCCTTTGACATAAGGCATTTCGATTTACATTATCGCATTTTAATAATCAGAATATAACTCCAGATAAACTTCAATGGTTATCTGATTATTAAAAGTAGAGGCAATCATTTTAAATTATGAAACATGGAATAACACAATACCATTATTATGGCATCGTGTGCTTGAAAAGCTGATTGCATGT
>JAVTVY010018250.1:0-82897 GCA_036873755.1 Hanleya hanleyi
ACAGCCTTGAAGTTTACCGTCTCATGAATATAGTGAATGTGTGTGCATGCTAGTAGTATATAAAGCAGTGCTACTGGGTTCCATCATTCGGGCAGTAGGCAGCATAGGTCGTCATTACAGCTGCTAGGCATAACCTGTGAGAGTCTGAAGCTGAGGAAATGTGTATACTATATGTTTATTCGGTATATCTACATCATCAATAAAGAACATCCTATATATGACGGAAATACAGAGTTGATTCGTTCGTACTTTTGACCACTCTCATGGAGACGTGATCAAGAACTGGTGCTGAATCGTTGTACATAGATGTGATCGTTTCCCCATACTGAGTCGTTATTGGGTGATATACACGTACAGATTCGGTATATCCTAACGTTGATAATATTCCGACATGGAGTCGTTACCTACCAACTGGAGCCTATTCTGTTACCGAGTTCTGGGTCTTCTCATACTAGCATGATACTAAGTCATCATTTACATGATATACCGGAGCTCAATCTATTCAACCCATAATTGGAGACGGACACAAACACGCATTTATTACACCACTTTACTTACTACAGCCAACTGCGCATGCGTAGATTGACGCGACTTGCAATAAAAAAAAAGTCATTCTGACTCTACGCTACAAAAGCTTCACTTTGACACCTTCCACGACCTATTTGGACCCATAGTGGTCCATCTCTACCCCAAGCACACGACCACGCACCCCCAAAATGCCTGTGTTCTATACTATGGCTAGACTGTGCATGCGCAGAATATTGAGCACGGTCCAGTCGGGTGCTTCTCCACGAGAGCTTCAAAATAAAACCTCATACGACACCGTGGGACCATTAGGGGCTTACCTAGCCCCCAAAACGTCCACCCACTATGAACCTATCCACTGAGCCAGTAGGCCTATGGGCCTATATACAGACCTACCCGGTACTTTTCAAAGCATTTCACCGCTTAACCCCTCCCATCGTGTTCTACGCGGTGAGACGTGAAAAACAAGACCAAACAACCCATATCCCAATGAACATGTGTGAATTCCCCAGTATGGACCTATACCCCCATAGGCAGTATGGGCCTATATACAGACCTACCCGGTATTTTTCAAAAAAATTCACCGCTTAGCTCCGGGACCATTCCCATCGGGTTCTACATGACAAGACATTTTTGTTTCATTGTGCAAACTGGACAATAAACGCTCGACCCTGGGGTCGCACGGATGCTAGACTGATCCTAATAACATGGTACAACACCTATAGATTATGTTTATTATTATAAGTCTTCCTTCCCATGGTTTCAGGTATTTTTTTCGACCATCTCCGCTCCAAGGTCACGCCCGATCGAGTCACACTCCCGAGGTCACTTCCCATCACGTGACCTTTGGCGGAACTATAGTGACCTTGACCGCTGTGACTGCCACGTGACCGCCCCATGACCTCCTCATGACCTCTTCGAAAGTAGGTCAATGCGGCTTTATCCGTATTTTATATACTACTGGCGTGGTGACAGAACTCCGTCAGGAGTGATCACTCGAGAGAGATGTTAGGACGAATTCGCTAAATATTAGAACTTTCAAAAAGTGATAGTTTAAAGAGGACTTCGACGTCGACACCAACGACGAGGGAGACATCTCCTAAACAGATGTTTAGTGTGCACCCAACACTTTGTTCAAATCAGACGAGAAGCCACGCGTGCGCTAAAAGGCGCAGTTAATACCTCCATTAAAAACTACGTTGATGGAGTTGCCTACATCCATAAGGCTAAACAGTGAAAGACGCGTAAAGTCTGGGTGACTCCATGACTGGGCAAAAACGCAACTGGCAACATTGACGCGACTACTACATCGTCTGCAACTAATGAAACGAAGTTCAGGAATCAGACCAGGATCGATATTTTCATAGAAAGAGGCAGACCTAAAATAATTCCAAGGAATGATTTGCAGGTTCCGATCCCAAACTTCCATTTCCCATTCGCAATTCATTATTGGCGGTCCAATTTCGTTAGTGAATTTCGGCACAACTAGCATGTGATAAATCGCAAAATAGGGGTATATTAGCATAAAATTCAATACCCATCTATGCAACCAAATCAATTTCCTTCTAAAATCCTTTCAAATTGCACAACAACAACAACAACAACAACAACAACAACAACAACAACACACTTTCGTGAAGTTGGGTAACCTTTCTGTGTAACCTTTTTGCATAACCTGTAGGTTATGCAAATAAAACTTGCTCGACGAACGATGGGTTACCTAAAGTCATTTTCACATAACCTATTTTTTTGAATTGTGAAAATTTCTCAAATTTTGGGGCCTGCTACTTGCTGGATATTACCATGTATGATTATACAGCCTGATGCTGAACTATCATTTTGCTATCTACTTTATGAGCAAATCCTTTGGGAATGCGATGTTTTCAAAATGGCATAATGCATCCTAGATCATCATGTATTAACTGAATTTTTGGATGATAAATTGTCTTTATTCAGGGACAAACCAATATTTTCTACCTTGATTATATGAGGTATAATGGTATATTGTATATTATTATTTGGGTTATCTTTGTTTAAAAAAAAAGTCGTATCTCCACCAAATAGGCCTACAGATTTTGGCAGACTTTTAGTATGTTATTCGGGGACTTATTAGAAATGCATTTCAGCGAAAAATATTCTACTGCAATTTGTTATAGGTCAAACCACAGTTTGGCTGACTACAATCTTCACTGGACTTGAAGGGAACAACAGATAACCCTAATGGCACATTATATTCAGACATATATCTCTATAAAAAAAATGAAGCGGCCTTTTCTCTCGTCGAATTTATGACAAGAGAAAATATCCCTCTCTGGACAGTAATATTGCAGGTGGACCTACATATGGATTATACATATTTCATCTAGTAGCATTTGCTAGATCCTGTGTAAAATGTGATGCGTTTGATCAACGTTACAATTCATTATTGCAGAAACTTGAAAAATAGGGCTATACTATCAAGCGCCTTCACTCAAAAAGGGTTCTCAAATATGGCGATACATATCGCATGCTGATAGTAAAATACGAGCGTAGCTTGCAAGATCTTTAAATGGCATTAGGTTCCGTAAGCTATGTCTAATTCGGGTTAACCTCAGACGATGGGCCATATGAATCCCAGGTAATAATTAAAGATCCCCGTGATGTTCACATGAACAATCACAACCAAAGCGTTTAGCGGGATACAGCATTTTCTAGATAACGACTTTCACACCCCAAAAATATGGATTAAGAATTTACTGATCAGTGATATGGTTTTGATATTTGGAACATCAGGGTGTCTTGTCGGCATCATCGAAGACTGTAGTGTTGACCGCTTCTCTGTCATCTCTACGTAGCCTATAGATATGTTTATGTATATTATGACTGTTTTTATTTTTTGTTTCATGCTTATAACGTTTGGATTACGGTTACCGTATGGATTTGAGAACTTCCTGGGGTTGTACAGTACGCCTTGTCTTCATACACATCTGTTTTAATTTCCGGCATAGCAATTTTAGCTAGTTGTCGCCTTTTCTCCACACCTTTGCTTGATTTTGTTATATTATAGTGTAAATCGTAAACAGTTACGGTATATAAATAATTATAGTTAATACCTATCACATATTACTGATACATAACGTAGTATATGTTAAAGTGATCGTAAACCCTCAAGTAAAGTTTCCATCAAATGAAAGCCCATTGCAAACAGTGTGAGAAAATATGTATTGTAATTGTTTACGATTTTATTACAACTGCAAATAAGCATGGTATTCTATGGTGGACTGGTGCGATCATATCTAGACGACAGTCGTTCAACTGACATGCGCTGTTCGGAGGTTGATGAAACCATTCAACTGAGTGGGAGTTTCAAGAAATAGTTCCTACGGGTATTTTTTAGATAGCTTCGATGACGTATGTCAAAGGAAACAAGCATGCAAATTGTGTCATCTCCATCTAAATCAGTGTGCCTTACTCGTACCTTGACGCTTAATCGTATGGGGAACATAGGCAAGGTACGAGTACCTCAAACTGCCTTCGTACCAACTCCGTAACCAGATTGATAAGCTGGACCATCTTTACAAGTCAAGATAAATCCTAAATCCTCGCAATAAATCGATCGATACACTGGCTCGCGAGGATGAGCAGGTTTTCTACAGCGAATTTGTAATATTCTAGGTATATGACAGTATTAGTTTCAGCTTACTTTATGCTCCGTATTTCCTATATCTTTCCGTTATTATTACGAAGTGTGAAAAGAAAAAATTGTTAGAAATTATTTCTTGTAATTCTTGTTCCAAATGCAGTAGATGTTTACCTATACAATTTATTTACCGGTAGGTCTAAGATATATGAAATGTTGGAAAGGTAAATTCAAATCGCGAAACTATATCATGACGAGTTTTGAGCGTCTAAATTATTCCATTTTAGGTGTATCGTTCACTGTATTATTTTCGTTTTACCCCGTATTCCTTTCTGATATTTTGTTAAGCCAAGTTTTCATGTCATGTCTTCAACGAACAAAGAAAACATATTATAGAAAAAGAAATAATATAAACACTGCATGGTTTGCACCGACTATATGCTTATACCCTACTATAATAGTAAATTAATTTGAAGGCATTATGATCGGGAACAGGCACATTGCTGGTGTATTTATTTATTTTTCTAGAATATGTAATTAATAAATACACATACATTTACTAGCTTGGGATGACCTTAGGTATAGCTAAACAGCTATGGAAGTTGACAGTTTAGCGTATACCTTACGTTTAATTAAGTCCATGCATTGTAATTAATCGTCTATAAGGCCAGCCAAAGTGCTTCTTATTCAGAGTGTCGTACCTAGCTTGTGATAAAGTCGAAAATTCCAATTGGATATGTGACGTTTTCATACGAAAAACTCCTTTGTGTGTGATGGTAATAAAGCCGATATTTTTTTTCACTCCAAAACCTGCCATATAAGATTTTTCTTGACGTTAACATAATGAAATATCCCCTTCGAAAAAACTGAGATGTTCAGTTGCATAAAAATGGAGATATGATTGATCAAAATGTGCTCCCTGGCTTATTTTGGGGCATTTTCATGAAGGTTTTTCTCCTGTAGCAAAAATATGACACCTCAAACCAAAACCATTCCTGGTTCTGTCCAATAAACAAACTTCCTAATATATTGTGTGACAAAATTATTTTGGTTTTATCTTATTTTTGCTATAAGAGAAAATCCTCACTGTAAATGCCTCAAAAATACCAAATCAGGCCGAGGAGCGCATTTTGATCAATCGTATCTCCATTTTATACAATGGAGCATCGTAATTTTTTCGAGGCTGATATTTCAGTATGTAAACTTCCAGGAAAATCTGATTGGGCAGGTTTTGGATTGAAACAAAAATAAAATAAATCAGCTTGATTATTCCAGTATTGTCGCCACATATCCAAAGTAGTGATAATTTCGGATATCGGAAATCCAATTTGAGGGACATGAATTTCTGATATGACAAATTAGAATTTCGGATATTCTGAATAAAAAGCACCTTAGCTTGCCATACGTCTACTGTCTCATTTTCAGTACCGAGAGAATTCCAGATTTGTGTGAAAAGCTCATAGGGGACATACAATAAAATTTTAATTTTTAATTTTTGTTGTTGTAATTTTGTATTTATATTTTTTCTCGGAATTTCTGTACGTCCCGAAATTAATTTCAGTACATCCCGAAATAAATTTCAACCCGTCTCAAAATTTGTTTCTGTACGCCCCGAAATTAGTTTCTGTACGTCCCGAAATTAATCTCTGTACGTCTCGAAATTAGTTTCTGTACGTCCCGAAATTAATTGTGACAGATCACAGGAGCTTTTAGCTTATCAGTTATTAATTATGATAAGACAATTAATAGATATATTTATCTGATCACAATCAATAGCTGACCCAGGGCCGGCGGAAGCAAATCCTGATTGCGGGGGCTAAGTAGTATAGAAAGCGTAAATTCTGTCGAAAAAATGAGGGTCAAAAATGAGGGTCTGCGGAGTGACGTGGCGATGACGTCATTATGACGTAACATCCGGTCACGTAACATCCGGGTCACACCCTTGTCACAGGTCACAACCGGGTCACTTTCTGCGACGTCACTTCCGGTCACGTGACGGCCCAGCAGAGTGATATGCCCCTACATAAGACCCCAGTGACTTCAAATGTTAATCTCCCGGAATGGATGTCATCTAACATGGTCCCCGACAATATCGCCAGCTATATGCCCAGCATAAATGGCAAGTGGGGAACCCTCAGTTTCTTCACATAGCCATACCGCGATAGAATGGAAATCCCCCTGATCCTAGCTAGAGTAGAACCCGTACTGCGCGCTCCAGAAGCGGGCACATTATCCACTGCACCACGAGTCAGCCCACACTAGGCAAGGTTGAAAATACCCTAATATACCTACCAGAGGGCAGTGGTGTATGCCCATTCCGGCGCAGTGGACAATGTTTAACCTAATGGGAAACCCACTCATGGACATTTGCGGTGTGGGGTGTGGCCCCTTGTTTTCTGCATTTCGAGCTGTAGAACACGATGGAAGGTGTCTCGAGGCATTGTGTTGAATTTTTTTTTTTGAAAAGTTGCTGTGCGCATACACACTTGACAAGTAGCGCTGGGGTGGACGTTTTGGGGTCTAGGTAGACCCATATTGGTCCGATTGGGTCGTATGAGGTGTCATCGTGAAGCATTAGTCGGGGGACCATCCGACTGGACTAGTGTGTCGTCCGTTTTCAACATTCTACGCATGTGCAGAGAGGGAATTGTCGGAAAATGGCATTGGAACTGACGTTTTAGTGTCGAGGTGGACCTATAATGGTCCGATTGGGTCGTGTGCGGTATCAATGTGAAGCTCTCGTGGGGAAGCGTCCAACTGGATGGGTATGGGGTGGAAATATCGTCTGCCTGTGCATGCACAGTAGAAACAGTGTATTTGAATGGACCGATAGTGGTCCGATTGGTGCGTATGAGGCCTTATTTTGAAGTTCTCTTGGGGTAGCGTCGGATTGGACTGGTGTCTAGTCCGGTTTTATCATGGCCGTAGTATAGAAAGCAGGCATTTTAGGGGTCTGTTGAGTGATTGATGGACCATTCTTGGTCCTAATAGGCCGTGAAGGGTGTCAAATAGACCACGACTTGAGGGATGTCCATGTCATCTGCGACGTCAACAGTAGGAGTAGTAGCGAAAGCGGGCGTTTTAGGGGTGCGTGGGGTGTGTTTGAGCGATTGAGGGACGATTCTTCATCCGAATGCGTCGTGTGAGCTGTCAAAGTGAAGCCCTCGGTGTGTAGACCACGACTTGGGGGATGTCCACGTCATCAGTAGGAGTAGTAGCCAACGTGGGCATTTTACGTTCATAAAGTTAGACCGCGGTTCGCAGTTCGCAGTTCATTATTCGAGGAGACCAGCTATTATTTCCGAAGATATAGAAATCTGTATTTCTTTGATTACGAGTACTTTGAACTCCAAACTCTGTATAGCGAGAGAGAATTTCAAGCTCTATGTCTTTGCATATTCATATCCCAAATCTGACGCCAGGGGGCGCTGCTAGGGGCGCTGTTATAAGTCGCCGAATGACTGGTCCCGAATAACGAACTGCGAACCGCGGTCTAACTTTATGAACGTG
Source organism: Hanleya hanleyi (assembly GCA_036873755.1). NCBI lineage: Eukaryota > Metazoa > Mollusca > Polyplacophora > Lepidopleurida > Hanleyidae > Hanleya > Hanleya hanleyi. The sequence goes on from JAVTVY010018250.1 coordinate 7,655, forward strand.
GCATTTTGGGGGGTGTGAAGGAAGGTGTTTGGGGGTAGAGATGGACCATCCGTGGTCCAAATGCATCGTGTGGGGTGTCTTGTAGCTCTCCGCATGTAGACGACGGATGGTATGGTTTTTGTTGGAAGTCGCATGGTGCTATTTTCGGGATTTACAGAAACTAATTTCGGGGCGAGTTGAAAATTAATTTCGGGACGCACTGAAATTAATTTCGGGATGTACAGAAATTAATTTCGGGACGTACAGAAACTAATTTCGGGAGGGGTTGAAATTAATTTCGGGACGTACAGGAATTAATTTCGGGACGTCCAAAAATTAATTTCGGGACGTACAGAAATTAATTTCGAGACTTACAGAAATGTATATGATTTGGGGAGGGGGGTTGAAACTCACCACACCATATCTTTGGGTCAAGCTCTATTAAAAAAGGTAAACAAATCCAAGATGGCCGCCATCATGACGTCATTTTCAGAAAATGCATTTTTGGACCGACTTTTCGGTCAGATTTTTCGAATTTTTTTCTCTGCGTTTTCTTCGCAAAAAAAAAACATGATAAATTAGTAAATGATAATCTGATATGAAATAGAATAGGATTTACCCAATATTTCATGCAGAAAAGCAAAAAATTTCGAAGAATGCTGACGAAAATATCACTGCTACCCTACATTGCAGCCAACGCTATGCAAATAGGCTCAAAATGACCCCAATATGAAAATCTATACAAAGTCACGGAGTATCAGCTTTCATTTTTTTGTCGTTCCGGGGCTGGGAGCAAACAACCGACAAGGAGGGTGGGGAGGGGAAGTGCCCCTCAGGCAGAGTTAAGAGAGTATGTTGGGGTGGGGTGGGGTGGAGGTATTTGTTCAATAAATATAAGGAGGTTAGTTTGTGGAGAGGGGGGGGCGGGGTGGGGGGTCAATCTGATTAAAACTAAATCTAGAAAATGACCCCCATCTTACCTGTCGCTGATTTAAGCTATTCCTTCTTTCATAATGAAAAAATACTAGAATTCAATTTATAAAAGAAAAAGCAAGTTTTAATTTGTTAGTATTGAAGTTACGGTATTTCATCACTTTTTATGAATGATTGTCAAAATTATAGCCCGTGCCTAATACGGTAACAAAGGTCGACTTTCCCCCACTTTTCTACAACTAGTTAATTATCAATATAGCATGATTCTGGGGTTATAGAATCGGTTTTTGGATCTGTGTTTAATGAGATTGATGCATACCCGGTAATATAATATAGTGCATTAATTTTTTTACCGGAATACCGAAATCATATAGGCCTCTAGAAGCCAAATTAATAAATAATAATTGACCACGTGTTGTTGGCCCGTCAGATGTAAAACAGCGCGATCGTGATGGTTTATTCGCAAAATATTTTCGCATAGTAAGAATAGGAAGAAGGTATCTCAGCACCTGTAGTCGATAATTCAGAGCAAAGAGACAGAAATATAAAATAGGCCAATATAATTGTGATCACAATCATTATTGGAAAGATTGTAAATATGTTCGAATGATTCTTTTGGAAAAAAAAAATTCTGATTTCATTCACTTCTGTATTAAATTTAGGCTCTCCTTAACACATACTGTTTATTTACTTACTGGCAGTCAGAATTATAATGTTTGTGTTCGATATTATGCAAACTATTACATGAAGTCGCCAAGTTTATCTCAAGTGTACATGTACATAATGTATAAGCGGAACCGGCCTGTGCTCCAGCTTCAGCAAAATGAGGGGAGGTAACTAGATATACTCAAAGTGCATATTGGAGCTCTCGTATGATAGATGGCAAATAAGGTCGATCTCAAGAGGTACGATACGAATTTGAAGTGGCACACTGATTTAGGGCATAAACCTAGATCGTGACGGGATTGTGTTCCTCGGACTGCGTTGTGTTCCTTCCCATAACATGCATATTCATTAGGTGAAAATTTCGCCTCCTACACAAGAGAGCTCGCCGCATGCACACTTTCTACGCATGCATCGATAAGATAAAGATAGAGAATGTTTTAATTGTACATATGATCAATATGATTAAAACAATAAACACGAGCTAAAAGATATTGGATCTCTTTTGACGATGATCTACTAAAATCACGGTTGCATTATTTTCCAGCACACGGAAAGAATATTTTTTCATGGAATTCTTTGCCAATATGTAAATAATCCATAATGTCTTGTACGTCCTTTCATAACCCCTCAGACACCTACTTTTGTAGATAAAGCAACCAAAATTGGTAAGAACTTTCCTTATTAAGTCTTTTGATAACTGCATGCATCATATTTATGATTCAGGGTATTGTATAGTGACAGTGGGATCAAAAGTCAACAAAAGTTACCCCTACCCCCAAAAAGCGACATTAACCGAATTTGGTTAAATTGGTCTAGCTTTAAAAGTAAGTCTGATATGAAGTTGGTTTTGGTGTCTATGCATGGGTTTTTGATACCAAGCTATTCATTGGAACCATAATCAACCCCTTTTGGTTCTAAGTCTAACTAACCACTGACAAGGACCGGCTGTATACTGAAAATATGAAATGTGAACGACTGATAAGCCACAGTGATATATTTATTCGTATTCAAGCAATTTTCAACATACTATGCATCGAAAATAGTGGAAATTTAGTTCAACAACTCAAAAAAGAGGGCACCACTTACTACTCATAGGTATTGTTTTTAAAGGTTTATTTCGCTCAAATTGTCTTATATAACGCTGTTAGAGTGCCAGAAGATGACAAAGACCAATCATGGAGATGATAAAGTTACATTAATCCGGTATATACCAAGTATCTATCAATAAAAAAATACTTCTGGAGTATAGCCCTCGTGACAAACATAGGCCTATTGGATATTGACCAATTAGAAGGACCAGGAAACAAATTATCATGGCATGAACATTGCTGCTGAAATCCTATTTGGGTTGTTGTCATACTCTATACCCTTTCAATAGACAAGGCACAGTTTCCATGGAACGAATGGGTAGCTCCTCAAGCGAACAAAGAACAGGTCCAAAACAACATGTCTGCTTCCTTAAATGCACATGGCTTCAAGATGTTGTAGGTTCCTTAAGGTAGATGGCAGCACCTTCTTAAGTAGTTCTGAGAGAGATTATCACTGGATGGATTGTACTCAAACAGTTTTGTTTGCGTTAAAAATCGCGATTAATCATGCCTGGGCATGTAATTAACCACTGTCAATTTTGTCTGTACATGGCTGCCATCTTGGATTTATGCAAATTAATCAATTTAAATAGGTATAGGCCTACGTACATTGATTAAGCAGTGATATTTCATGATTGTAACACCATAGATCCATACAAAAAACTCTATTGGACTTACAGTAACACTTACTTTGTCTTTGTCCTTCTTGGCTGATGACATAACCTGGAGCTTTTGGCGGCCATTTTGAATTGATGCAAATTATGTTAACTCAAAAGTGGTTGATTAAGATGTTGTAGATTCCTTAAGGTAGATGGCAGCACCTTCTTAAGTAGTTCTGAGAGAGATTTTTGTTTGCGTTAAAAATCGCGATTAATCATGCCTGGGCATGTAATTAACCACTGTCAATTTTGTCTGTACATGGCTGCCATCTTGGATTTATGCAAATTAATCAATTTTAATAGATATAGGCCTACGTACATTGATTAAGCAGTGATATTTCATGATTGTAACACCACAGATTCATACAAAAAACTCTATTGGACTTACTCCAACACTTACTTTGTCTTTGTCCTTCTTTGTCCTGATATAACCTGGAGCTTTTGGCGGCCATTTTGAATTTATGCAAATTATGTTAACTCAAAAGTGGTTGATTATGGTTTCAATGAATAGCTTGATATCAAAAACCCATGCATAGACACCAAAACCAACTTCATATCAGACTTACTTTTAAAGTTAGACCAATTTAACCAAATTTGGTTAATGCCGCTTTTTGGGGGTAGGGGTAACTTTTGTTGACATTTGTCACCATACAATACCCTGAATCATAAATATGATGCATGGAGTTATCAAAAGACTTAATAAGGAAACTTCTGACCAATTTTGGTTGCTTTATCTACAAAATTGGGTGTATGAGGAGTGATCGAATTTTGAGCGACTTTCAAACTGAAAGTGATTTTTGGGCAAAATTTCGCTAAATAGCGTATTTTTGTACTGAAAATGAAGGATTATGGTATTGAACCATGCTAAAAATGTGTTAGTTATGTCTAAACATGATAAATAAATGTTACATTTGAATCTAATGCTGCCTACTCTTGAATTATTCCATGAAAACTGAAATTTGCTATTTTGGCTGATTGGCGTCAAGGCGTAATCATGTATTAGGCTGTGCAGAAAAAACGTACTTGATCTGGGAGTGTTACCCAAACTTTTTCCAAGGGTCTCAACATACAGAACAGGAAAATACCAAGTTTTGCTGTAAAAGAGAGATGTACACAGAAATCCCCCCAGAGCCTATACTAATGAGTATATCGTGCTTATCGCCATGCAGCAAATTGTGGGGGGTTCAGCTAATTTAGCCATTCAAATAGTTTCACTGAAGTTGGAAACTGGCTGATTACATGCAGCAGAGTATCCCAGATGGAGTCCCACGGAATATCAGGGGAATCTTTCCACTGCATCTGAATGGACTGAAATTTTGACTAACAAACAACACAATTAAGCAATATTCATTCATTAGACTGAATGTAACCTCCGTTGAAAAAGACTATAGGGATTATCATTAAACTAGTATACATAACAGTTTGGCCTCTATGTCATTGGTGGACCTTCGACTATTGCTTTTCCGAATAAAGCAATAAATAATTACCGATGTTGTACATTGTATATAGGGATTTATAAAAGAAGTTACGGTACTTCCTTTGAGAATGGTGTATTTGTCTTCTCTCTTCTCATGTATTAGAGGCGACACATGTAGGGGCATGATATGGATGGGCCGATCAAACATAAACCTGCATTTGGCTTCATCATTGTGGATATACTACCATCTTTATTTTTATTATGCGAAATGACTTACATATTGGAAGATACATTCGTCAAATAATTCATGAACGAAGATCTAGCAAAAACCGTAACATACGTACAAAAAAGAATATACACATACTTTCTATACAATCAAACCTAATAATTACACCTGTAGGCATTCGGAAGTTCTTTAGAAGTACGAGGGCTCATTCACCCCCATGGGTTAGTTTATAGGGATAGGGAGATCGCGTGCCCTTTCTATACCACTCATCGCGCACTACTCATCGCGCATGCGCAGTCCACCCATTCTGCTGTAGGGTGCAAGCCTGGCCCATGGAATCTCAGGTAGCGAAAACCCCAGATCTCTCGCTCCACCCTATCCGGGCCACACCTATGAGACCCGCTGCATGTGCAGTGAGTAAAGTGGAGGAGGAGGAGTAGGAGTCGGACACGCCACGGATTATACTAGGGAGATCGGACACGCCACGGATTATACTAGGGAGATATAAATAAGGCGTCTAGTATGGGTAAGATACTCTAGCGATGACATTTCTTTGGAAATACTTTCTCAAAAAATATTTACTTTAAGCAATTATATTTTACATTACAGCGAACTAATTCTGTTATCACATAAATGAAGATAATAAATCTACAAATCAATGTAATTCTACTGGGTGGGAGACAAGGTACACGGTAACAGACTGGAAAGAGGGAAGCTGGTAAACGAAGGAGATGGAACAGACAGCATAGAGGCGGAGCATCACGGGCAGATAGAACAGGGAGCACAGAGGCCGAAGCTACACAGGGAGATGGAAAGGAAGCACAGAGGCGGCAGCTGCACAGGGAGAGGGATTAAAGGAAGCACAGAGGCGGGAGCAGCACGTGGAGAGAGAACAGGGAGCACGTACAGAGGCTGACGCACAGAGAGAGGGAGCACAGAGGCGGAAGCTGCACAAGGATAGAGAAAGGAAGCACAGAGTTGGAAGCAGTACATACACAGTGAGAAGGGAAGCACAGTGGCGGGAGCAACACAGGGACAGTGAGGAAGGAAACACAGAGGCGGGAGCAGCACAGGGGCAGTGAGAAAGGGAGCACAGAGGCGGGAGCTGCACAAGGAGCGAGAAAGGAAACACAGAGGCGGAAGTAGCAAATAAAGAGGGAACAGGGAGCACAGAGAGAGGGAACACAGAGAGAGGGAACACAGATGCGGAACACAGATGCGGAAGCATACAGCACATGGACGGTGAGAAAGGGAGCACAGGGGTGGAGCAGTACAAGGAAGGAACAGGGAGCACAGCAGCGGAAGCAAAACAAGGAGAAAGAAAGGGAGCACAGAGGCGGGAGCAGCACACGGAGAGGGGCCAATAGAGGCGGGAGCAGGCTTCATTGTGTGACAGTCGGCGTCACCTACACCAACTTCGAATATACTATCTCTTCAGTGATGTCGACGTTCATTTCTCGATTTAAATTGTCAACTTTCGTCGAAATATGACTATAAAATGTCGATTGTTGATATTCCAAGGAAAATAAGCACGATTCTGATTGATTCAATCCATACTGGCATATCCTTGAACATGACCGAATAAATTCACTCATTGGAACCGGAACTCGATGAAATTCCTGAAATGACAACACTTCAGCAAATAAGTGTTAAAATCAGTAACGGTTATAATCAAGGGCTATTTAAAATTTTCGTAACTTGTTTTCTCTACCCTGTGTATCCTCCTGAAGCCCCGTCCTTATATGTTGGGTACACTGGGCTTGTTACACTGATCCAGAATACAGATGAATATTTTTTAAATATCCTAAGCTGTATTTAATATTTGTATATGTATATACTGGTACCTGTGGCTCTTGTCTTGTGAATCCAGAACCAGTCGTTTTATGAGAGGAAGACAGTACCGGTATGCTTTGAATGTTGTGGTAAGGAGGACATGCATATTCACTTTGATATAAATTGGGATAGCGGCAATCAATTTGCAACTGCATTTTGGCGGTGCATGTGCTATATTGTCAATTGAAGCCTCATAACATATACCTTCACGACCTTCAAATTTGCCTTTTGCAGTTACCGATATGATACCGTTGTACGATATGGTAGGAGCATGTTATGTGGGAAGGGAAGGGGGCAAAGAAGAGACAAATCTTGTTCATCCCAGTCATTCATCTTCAGCACAATTTCCAGTCATCTGAAACGAGAAACTGAATACCCCATTAGCAAATGAACGGTTAATGCAAAAATAAATGAAGAAGAAGGTAACTGAGACAAAGCACTTTTCTGTATGCTATTAATATGTAAGGCGGAACAGAGGGTGTGTGTGTGGGAGGGTTAATTTTTAACAGAAAAGGGATAAACTATAACACCAGTTTTATATATATATTTTTATGTTTTTCTCGGAGAGAATGACACCTGTGATAATCCTCCATCAAAATGGAAAAATGAAATTCCAATGACGCCCGTGCTCAAAATTTAAGGCTGGTTCATACATCCAGGCGCATATACTGGAGAACGAAGAACGTATGCGTCTGACAGAGCTGTAATGACCCTCGACGTGACCCTGCTTCCGTCTGCTTGTGCATTCCAAATTCTTTGATTAATAGCTATTCTCTGTTTTTAATCTGCAGATATGTGCATTACCTGATTATTATCTAGGTACTTTTAATTTTCATTTGTATTCTGCTACTATTTGTATTATTTAACATTATAAATAAATTTCCTGTTTAGCATCATTTTTTTATATAAATCTGGGTAGGGAGGGCGGATTTTTTTTTTTTTTTTTTTTTTTTTTTAGTGGCTTGTGTGAATAAAATCATCAATAAACCTTGCCTGAATAGTTGAATTTCTGCTCTGAATAAAGTAGGTGGCATCCATCGTCCTGCTCTGCTGTTCGCCTTCATAATTGTAGATTTTCAAAACGTTGGTTGTCCACAAGTGATCGTCGAACTTGGCAGATAACGAATGGCATTTTCGCAACTTTGAAGCGCCCACGCTTCACAACTCAGCATGCTCGGTTATCTACAAAATGCGGACTTGGGCCTCGGAAACGGACATTTGAGTCGAAAACGGACTTTTAGGCAAAAAAAAAAAAAAAAATTTTTTTTGGGGCGGACGAAATTTCGGGGGCGGGCGGTGATGCTAAACAGGAAAACAATTTTAACCAGCCTTAGCAGACATTGTAAAATCCAGGGAGTTAGTTGTATTCTCTGCTTTTATTTCAGTTGTGTGGTTCTATTTGTATCGGTTTGTTGTTGTTGTTGTTTTTTTCTTCTCTTTTTCATTTTTTTTCATATCTGGTTTCTTATATATAAGATTATCGCAGGAGCACACGAACTTAATGTCTGTGTCAAAAGGTCCCATGAAGTTGGTTATGTCGGAGGGTTTATTTGAAATTTGGGTGTCTCAGACTCATCATATATCTTTTCCCTTAAAATATGTCTAAAACTGATGAAATAATTTAATAAAACCGGTGATGGAATTATTGTGACACATTTCCAAGTGGGGGCCTTTCTGTTTTAAAATCTTGAAATTCTGAAGGACAAATACCCTGGCATATGGAAATTGTCACTCTATTCCCGTAACTTGAAAGCCGACAGAATGGTGAAACTAACAAACTTTGAAAATGCGAAAAATGCATGAATTTATTCTGTGACGCGCCCTAAATACGGTCAGTACGCATATCAGGTGCCTCTTCATAAATCAAATAGAGTGATTATTCTATCACTAAATAAATGCATGTTTCGTTAGACACATTGATTCATCTATAGATGTTTCGAACATATCATTTTCAAAGTTTACGGAACTATTGATGAAAATATATTGGTAGTACATCGAGTGAATAACCAATAATTAAATGAGTACAGTATTGATCCAGATTTGATCATCATCCCAAGTCATGCTTGGTCCGTCTTATCAAATACGAGCCCTGACGGAAACGAATACCAGCCACTTCAACCTGAAATATTCGTGAACCTCTCCGAACATATCCATATTTTAGTAAATTAAGCGCCAGGCAATGTGTCGTGTATTTTGTCTCACCCCCTCAATATAATTAATATTTGGCCTTTATTTTAATTATTTGGCCTAGGCCTAGACTTCAAAATTCATATACATGTGTATAGTCATTCTATATCGAGTTTATCTACTTTATTTATTAGATTATTATACCGATTCAATATCTTTATTAGTTCATGTTTAAAAATATCTACAATGAAATAAAAAAGTTCTCGATCTTTATCTTATCGATACAGCCTGATCTAACCTCTGTAAGTAAGTAAGTAAGTTTTATTCTCATCTTCATATAAAGATACAGAGATAGAAAAAAAAAGATACACATAATATTGCCTGTGGCAGCAAAACATTCCATGACGTGTGATACAATTATTGTAATCACATATATACCTCCTACAGACATGAAGGAGGGTGCACAAATTAAATTACGTGACTAAATACAAGAATATACTCATGTGTATACATGTATCAATGAACACAATCTTAACTGTAGTAACTTAATACAATGCACCTAATGCAACCCATTTACATGGGTACATACTAATACAGGTAACCTCACATTATAAAGCACCAAATAACTATGAACAAGTTGATGTTATGAGGAACGAAAGTGGAATGGAAAGTGCGTATGTGGCGAGCTCTCTTGTGTAGGAGGTGAAATTGTCACCTAATGAATATGCATGATATGGTGCAGGAACACAACGCGGTGCGAGGAACACAATCCCGTCAAGATCTGGGTTTATGCTGATTTAGGTGGAGATGCCCAGTCTTGCCGAGCATGGCCGAAAGCGGTGAAATTGAATCTGAAGCTATGGATGTTGAAAGCGAAGAATTAACCAAAGTCGATGAAGAAAAGATGGAAGGGGGAGACGAAGAAGATGCTGACACAGAAGACGACGACAGCGACAATGAAGCACAGAAAGAAAAAGAACTGGTTACTTTGGAAACCCAGGTTTTTTGAAGTTTTTACTATCGAAAACTGAACACTGCATAATGATCACGGGGGGGGAGGCGGATTTGGTTAATGTCACACTCAAGGTTGTTTCACTCACATGGTGACAGCCAGTTTGGTTGATGAAGGAAGCCGAATTACCCGGAGAGAACCACCACCCGTCGGCAAGTAACTGGCAAACTTTCACACGTGGACTAGCCGTGACATGCAACTGCAGTGTATGTATAGCCACGACCGAGTTGCACATCCTGGGAGTAGTAAAGAATAGGAGCCATGTACAGCCATAGTATACCCGTACGTGGAATGAGTCATGAATGAAATTTTCCTCAAATCCTCACAATTGTAACCGTTTATCCTCCCCGCATGATTCTTTACTACTCCCAATATTGAAATAGTTGGAAAACGGTTGCAATTGTGAGGATTTGAGGAAAATTTCATTCATGACTCATTCCACACACTGGTTACTATGGCTCCTATTCTTTACTACTCCCGAGAGGAGTCTATTTGACATGTTTAAAACCCGTTAAATGCCATAGTCAATTGTACATTTTGTCATGTTTGGCCACGAAGAAAAGGATGATATCGATGTCTGTCCTAGTGAGGATGTGCAACTCAGTCATGGCTATATATGTGGCTAACACGTGGACCAGCTGGGCTCGAACTTCAACTAGTCCAGTAACCTGCATCTGATAGTGATACACAGGTGTAGTATTACCATATTTGGAAGTGGGATGTAAACAAGTTATCCCCCCTGCTAAGGGAGATTCGAAGTCGTCAAGATGACTGGCTGGCAGTGTGCAAACGGTGTTAACTGACAGCTATCATCTTGTCATTACACACCACATTTCCAATGGAACACACAGTATATTTTAATACTTCATTAGCTATAGTGCAAGAACATAATATTACTGCTGACCTCCCGTGTCTACTTCTGGTCGCTTGTCAACCCCTGGTCAACTCCAGCGCACATATGAACTGGCGAAATGTCATGGCACAGAACTGGCGAAATGTCATGCAGCAATCCCCACCGTGACCGTGGCGCGCCGCAGCGCCTTCTATGTTTACAAAACATCCCTGTACGCGTGTATTTGATCATCAGAGTCCTGCTGCGTGATTTCCCATGTCTCAAGGAGTCAGATTAACAACGTCAGAAACCGACCAGAAAATTAAATTCACTCGCCCCAATCTCGTCCCACTATCGTAACATGGTTTCTACGGGATCGAATGCCACCAGTATTAGTTACATACACTTACTTGCATTCAAAATGCGGCAGAGAATGAAATGGATTGAGAACTATCGACAATGAAGCCATGTCATTTTCTTGTCCACCCAAAGATGATGGTGATTAGGTAAGAGTTCTTTCAGAAAGCGACCCCGTCAAAGTTTGCCAGTGTGACCAAGTATAGTCCAGTATAACGTGACAACAAGCTTTCTTTTTTAATAGGCTGTTGTTTACTGACAAGCCTGGTTAGTCACATCGCCTTTCATAGTAAACAGAAATCGAACTACCACTGGTAACACATGAGTGGGAAAAATTACCCAACTTGAAAAAATAAAGAACTGCATGTATATCACGTAATTCCCAACTCTGACATGAGTGTGCACCCGGGCAATCTGTAGGTATTTTTCCAGCGAAAGATTTCTTCTCGCAGATATGGCGACAATGGAAAGCCTTGACATTAGACCTTATTTGGGTGTAATGCGTGCTCACACAACTCGTCACATAGTACGGGGAAACCCCAGAGGACAAAGGGGTCGTCCTTAATTATTGTGTTATTCCCATATCATTGAAATAACGATTAAAAAGACCCTGTGATGACTGTACTGAAATAAAATCAACCTGATCAGCACAAATTTATTCATTTCTTCGTTTCTCCTTTGAAGTTCACCAATACGAATACTTGCAACAGTAATTTTGAGTTCAGATTTTCTCACAAGGAACATAACCTGTCAAAATGGAAGACCCCTTTGTCCACTCGGGTTTCCCCGTACTATGTGACAAGTTATGTGAGCATGTGATACACCCAAATAAGGTCTAAGATCAAGGCTTTTCCATTGTCACCATATTTGCGAGAAGAAATCTTTCGCTGGAAAAATACCTACAGATTGCCAGGGTGCACTTCCGTGTTATCAGACCTGTCCGAGTTGAGAATTATGTGATATGTATGCAGTAGGTACTGGTTTTTTGAATTATCAAGGTGAGTGGGCATGCAAATGCTTTATTTTTTCAAGTTGGGCAATATTTCCTGCTTATTTGTTAGCAGTGTTAGTTCGATTTCTGTTTACTATGAAACTCGACGTGACTAACTAGGCTTGTCAGTAAACAACAGCATATTAAAAAAGATAGCCTGGTGTACATGTTGTACTGGACTAGGACCAAGTAGCCTTGAACATTTTCTGACAGTGCCTTGTGGTTTGTGAGCATTCTATATTTAGTCCCATGGGCAAAATTTAACGGGGTCGCATTCTGTTGTCATTTGAAAAGACTTGTACCTTGTCAGCATGTTTGAGTGGACAAGAAAGTGACATGGCTTCATTGTTGACAGCTCTCGATCCATTGTAACTGGTGGCATTCGAACCCATAGAAACCATATGTTACGATAGTGGGGATTGGGGCGAGTGAATGTGATTTTCTGGTCAGTTTCCGACATTGTTTATCTGCCTCCTTGAGACATGAGAAATCACGCGGCATGACTCTGATGATCAAATCAGATGCAGGTTACTGTTATTTTATTTTCTATAGTATGGCATAATTAAACAATACTATACATATTATAAGTTTAACGATCATAAATGATAAATAAATATCTGTGATACTTAACATTTTAGTGATAGGGCAGAGTGAACTTCGAGGTAACTGCCAACATTTTGGCCTCTCGAATCAAGATTTGCGGTTGATGTTTAACCCAGGAGTGAATGGGCCTAATCAGATATTTTGCCAATATATTTTGATATACAGACGATAAAGTCATGAAATTTTAGTATGTGTTGGCAAAGTATATTTTGCAACACATACTAAAATATTAGACTTCAAATAAGCGGGGTTTGATTTTTACAGCAAAATTTGTCCATCTGGCCTATCTAAATGCCTGTTAAGATTCAACGGCTTGGTCAAGCGAAACACCACCGTACTTGGACGCCAGTTGGTCAGACTGAGCTTTGGCATATGTCTGCTCTGATCTATAGTACATGTTTAGGTTATTAACTATCACATCTATTCCTTATGTCCAACACTGATGGATTCTGCTTTGCAACAGGTTTAACTTGGGATAAAAATAACAAACTTAAGAATAGCTTTTACCTTAGAAATTAAGTAAAATTTATGTGAAGTGAATATTATATCTTATTTGCCACAAAATATCCAACAATGCCTAATTTGTCTTGATATTCTTTCGAATCATATCAATTTATTGGAAGTAATAAAATAATGGTAAGAGATGGTGACCTGTGAATTTAGTGGGGGGGGGGGGGAGTGACACATATGGGGGTGGCTGAGATGCATATGGTTAGCTGTGACTGTAGTAGGGAGACATTTGGGGATTTGAGGGGTTGGGTGGGTGAGTCTGTGGAGTGAGAAAGGTAGAGGGGCATGGCTAATGAAACTGAAAGGGCATGAAAGTTGCCAACTGAGAATGCCTCATGATCAGCATTTTAACAGTTTGAACTTCAAAAATTTGATGCATCTTGAAATGCTGATCCTTTTATAATTCTCAGTATGACACATGTGACCAGGAACCAGATAAGAACTGTTACATTTTAGGTAAAGGAGCAAACTGTTTTGCAGCTTGTGCTCCAATAAAATTCATACAAATCCCAAGCATTTTGCACATTTGGTAAAAGGCCTGTAATAATGGGAAAGCTAACCTTGAGAGTATCAGCTTGGCTTACCTCCCTTTATTCAATAAGTATCACAATACTAGTGATCCCCTTTCATTCAGCAGATCCGACAATTTAATTTAACTTCATTTTACAAAATGTATTGTATGAAATGCCTCAATGAGACCATACAGTGATAACTTTGAAATGTGATATAAATACATTGGTGAATGAAAGAAAGAAATTGGGATCACTTACTACTAGCTACAGAAGATAAGCCATACTAACTCTCTCAGTTTATGCAATCTGGGTTTATGCATTCTAAAGTACATGTACACACAATTTCTACAATATGACTTTCGTATAACTTTGATAAAATAGCCAATACATGTTTGTGTGCAATTTGAAACCCAGACTTCCAAATTCTTTGTAATTCACCTACAGTACATAACTATATATGCATATAACTCTGGAGCTCCTTGTTTTCTATCTAACAGACAAAGGAGAACCCGTACATATATGACAATCATGTGAAGTTGATCACCCTATTACGAGAGGCGGGAGAGCTGGAAAGACTACGATCTTCCCGGGAGAACATGAGTCTGGTGTTCCCTCTAACTGAAGGTAAGAAGGAACAGAGCATATATACACTTTCATGTTAAACCTTAATTCTCACTCTCTCACATACACTTTCATGTTAAACCTTAATTCTCACTCTCTCCCATACATTTTCATGTTATTCCTTAGTTCTCACTCTCTCCTATTACACTTTCATGTTAAACCTTAATTCTCACTCTCTCCCATACACTTTCATGTTAAACCTTAATTCTTACTCTCTCCCATACACTTCATGTTAAACCTTAACTCTCACTCTCTCCCATACACTTTCAAGCAACATCTGTGACTGGCCGGTGTCGGGAGCAATGAAAGAATGGTACATCCCCATGAGGGAGCTAGGGGCTGAGAGGAAAAACGTTGGAAGAGGACAATAAATTGATGCTTATCTAGAGTATTTGGTTCAGTTTAAAGTGTCTGATTATTAAGTACTCTCTTTGCATTTTACGGGCATAAAGTGGTATTTTAAGTTTTTGCAGACAAAAAGTGGCTCCCTGGCCTATTTCACTACTAATACATGAAACATATGTTTTGACAGAGCTCTGGCTGTCCTGGTTGAAGGATGAGATAAACATGACAGCTGGTAAGATGGAGGAACGCGAGGCAGTCATACGATTGTTTGAAAGAGCTGTTAAAGATTACCTCTGTGAGTATATCTGTATCATCATGACAATAGAGACGTCAGGTTGGAATTATTATCCGTGAAAGGCAACAAAGTTTGCCATTGCCCACGTGTTGTCAAGGTCAGGCATCAGGAAGTGCTTTAACACTGACGAAATCACAAAAAGGAAAAAGAAAAAAAAGAAAAAATCAGAAAATAAGTAATGGAATTACTTTCAATTCATTGTGAAAATTAATTAACCAAAAAATAACCAATTCCATCCAAGCTTGCTACTATGTATTCCCATGGCTTGATCTGCAACAGTAAGAATGTGGATACAGGGTGCATAACATTGATTTCCTGAAGACCATGCCATAGTCAATGTTCCCACTCATTATAATCACATCAGAGATAGAGAATTGAGGGTTAGTTACATTATTGTGCTCAGCTAAACCCGCTATTGTGTAGAGTTGACACTGGTGACAAGAGCTTTACAAGATTTTCAACCAGGCGAAAAACCAGGTTATACAGGGACCAAGTTAATAATTAATTGCTTATATTATGTGCTGTCATGTGTACAACAGAATCCCTTGTCAAGTTGGAGACAAATCATAGTGTGGAAGCCTTTCATGCAAAAATCATCATAAAAGGCAACCAAAAATTGACCTCCGAGTTGTAAAATTCACTATTTTGATCATGCAAAAGACATTTTATATGGATGCTAAGTTAATTATAAACTGATCGAAGTAAGTACCAATATGTGTACAACCCCATCCCATATCCAATCCACAAAGGTTAGGAGCTTTTGTGTGCACAAGTTGAGTTAAACTGCACATATGAGTTTTGTACTACAAAATGGTGACGAAAACATGCATCAGGGTATTAAATGCAACATAAATCAATACGGTAATTTCCCTATTAATTCGCGATGTAGTGATGAAACTCACCACTCCAAAAATTGGCTACTTTCGAATTATTTGTTGAGCTAATTCCAGAAAAACGCGAGTGTTCGAATTAAATGTCGCGCCGACTTTCACCTGTTCACGGAAGATCCAAAATGGTGGACCGCTTTGCCGTGGTCCTAGTGATCGTATTTATTACCGTGTATTAACTTTGATATCTCATCATAGTTTCCATAAAAGGCAGTGTATGATGCCAGAAAATCTCCTCTACCCTGATAAAGGCGTCTAATTTTATTTGAGGAAGTCAAGCATATTGATCGAGTGACAAGTTCAGCAGCCCGTTCAGCAAGATCATGCAGATTTTTAAGCTGACGTCCGTAAATTCGCGTCCGTAATAAAATCATAAAAGTAGGCCAAAACATTGAACGTATTCCTTCCTTTTTGTTCAGTATTAGCTATGATCTATATTATGAAACCTAACTGACATGGAATTGAAAGAATATTCTGGAAATATAAAACTATACACGTAACACATATTAGAGTATTTCAGTGCTCACAAAATCCGGTCGGAAATGGCGACTAAAAAATGACAACTGGCGACTGAATTTTTCAGTCACTCGCCAATGTGTCGATTAAAAAATAGAGTAACTCGCCAAAGTGGAGAGTGAATTTTTGATTAATGAAGTGTTTAGTTTATCAGGCAGCGAAATCCAATCAGGCCTAAAATATACAGGAAATAATGACAGAGAATAATGCCGACGATACAGACATGGAGAAGCTTAGTCTATTTATATCGACCACGTGGTCTGATGTTATATCCGCGCTCTTGAAACCATGTGCAGGCGTGACACAATAAGATCACGTGCACGCCTTAGAAAAGTTAATCCACGACCCGCTGACTGTTCTCAATGAAATCATCGTAGTAAAATTAACGTAAACAAATTCCATGAAACAAACTTGGCGGGTATTTGCAAGTTCAAGGTCAAGACTCCAAATGGTCCGTCAATGCGATGGTATGCCTGAAGCACGACATGTGCGTTTTGACTTTAGTGTCGCTTCTAAAACAGTTGTAGTCAAGTAAAACCAGCTCAGTAAATTTAAATGTTGAAAGACACGCGTCATGTGGTAAAAGTTTGCAGAGAAGAGTTTGAAACTTTTGTTTCACCTGACCGACTTTTCATTCAAGCCATTTCGGATTTTTTACCGTATATATTTTTCCCGACTGCGGCGAAACGCGATCAAGTTAGGATAAAATTACAGGACTGCGGAGTTAATTGAATCAATTTTTTTCCTTATAGACTGTAAGTAATAGTAATTCAGTCTGATTATATTGTACCATTCCCTGTTGTTTCTCTGCGTTTACAAATAATAGCAGATTCTAGTAACATACATGTATTCACTTTACTTTCATCGGCACGAACTCCGTGGCGAAAACGGGAGTGTTCGAATTTATTGTTTCACGGGTATATTGAAAATGCTCCCGTTTTCGTTTTATTAGGATGGACAAAATCACGACAGGGGAAAAATCGGCCGTTTTCGAATTAAATTTGGAAGGTGAATTAATAGGGAAATTACCGTATGATGTAAAAATAATATTCTAACCAACTTGAAAGTGATTGATTTCCACGAGAAATGAGTTTTATAAATGCTTTTGAAGCAAAATCTGAGAGTGGCAAAGTGAGTTGTGCGAACCCAATATTCTAGATACCCCCGAGTGACCGACATGACATGATAGTTTCACTGGGATACAACTGAGTTTTTATACGCTCGTCAAATTTGACGGGACGTATTATGGTATGGCGTCGTCCGTCCGTCCGTTAACTTTTTCTCGTCAACGCAACTCGTCCTAGAGTTTTTGATGGATTCTTTTGATATTTGGTGCACGTGATCGGTACCTTGTGTAGATGTGCACAAACTTTTTTCAGCCCGATTCGACGTTTTCTTGAGTTACTCCCCTTGATTTTGGTCTGAAATCCTTGTATTTGGCACCTACTGTCTTCGTCAACGCAACTCGTCCCAGAGTCTTCAATGGATTTTTCTGAAATTTGGTACACATGATCGGTACCATGTGTATATGTGCACAAACTTTTTTCAGCCCGATCGAGCGTTTTCTTGAGTTACTTCCCTTGATTTTGGTCTGAAATCCTTGTATTTGGCACCTACTATCTTCATCAACACAACTCGTCCCAGAGTTTTCAATGGATTCTTCTGAAATTTGGTACACATGATCAGTACCATGTGTAGATGTGCATGAACTTTTTTCGACCCGATTCGATGTTTTCTTGAGTTACTCCCTTTGATTTTGGTCTGAAAGCCTTGTATTTGGCACCTACTGTCTTCGTCAACACAACTCGTCCCAGAGTTTTCAATGCATTCTTCTGAAATTTGGTACACATGATCGGTATTATGTGTAGATGTGCGCGAACCTTTTTCGGCCCGATTCGATGTTTTCTTGAGTTACTCCCCTTGATTTTGGTCTGAAATCCTTGTATTTCGCACCTATTGTCTTTGTGAATGCAACTCGTCCCCGAGTTTTCAATGGATTCTTCTGAAATTTGGTACACTTGATCAGTATCATGCGCTTGAACTTTTTTCCGAACCAATTTAACGTTTTCTTGAGTTATTCCCCCTTGATTTTAGTCTGGAATCCTTTTATTTGGCACCTACAGTCCTCGTGAACAAAACTCGTCCTAGGGGTTTCATTGCATTCTTTTGAAATTAGGTACACATGATTGGTGCCAAGTGCACATGTGCATGAACTTTTCTCGAGTTGATTCGACAGTTTCTTGAGTTACTCCCCTTGATTTTGGTAAGAAACCTTTATTTGCCACCAACTGTCCTCATGAACGCAACTCGTCCCAGACTTTTCGATGGATTCTTTTGAAATTTGGTACATAGGATCGGTACCATGTGTAGATGTGCACAAACTGTTTTTGATCTTATTCGATGTTTTCTTCAGTTACTCCCCTTGATTTTGGTCTGAAATTTGGCACCTACTGTTATTTCAACCCCATTCATCAGGCTGATGAGCTTACTTTTGCAGCTTATGCTAACACAAATTTTGTTTTAAAGTTACTGATGCATACATAAGGGCATAACCGGGAGTGGGGGAATATGCACTCCCGCAGAGTAAGAGTAACTGGAGTTCTACCTGCTCCTACAAATACAACTCCAGGCCCTTATGTAAACCCCCCCCCCCCCCTGCCGACCTGATATCCAAACCTGCCTACACCACTGTAGACAACAATGGTGGCTTATACATGTACAGTATTATGACTATTGCAACAATACAAACAACATACAGTCCAGGTAGGTTCATTTGTATTGTTAACCTTTGTCTATAACAATATTCAGGAGATAAAAATGTTGTTTATCGACTGTATTTTTTTACGGGCGTATTTTGGGTTCAATTGAACTCTTGTTTTTTTGCTTTTCTCAGCTGTCCCAGTCTGGTTGGAGTACGTCCAGTTTTCTATAGGCGGTATGGGTTTAGAGGGCGGGATTGACACAGTACGACAGGTGTTTGAGCGAGCTTTGACTGCAGTAGGCCTTCACGTGACCAAGGGAGCTAACATTTGGGAGGCATACAGAGAGTTTGAGGGGGCTGTATTGGCAGGTTTAATGGTATGGTCAAATATTTCATTTATTCTTACTGATGTATTTTTTTTAATAAGTTTTCTTGTCCATACTTCATGTAAGGATTATGAAATGAGTCTAGACCCAGGGCTTGTCAACTGTATAAGTCCTGAAAAATAGATACTTGAATCTATAATGGAAAGAATCAGTTCGTACAATTGCAATTTAACTTAACAATGTTTGTAGTTTGGTGAACCAGTAATTAGCCCCTGGAAAAGGTTAATTCCATAAACCTTTTTATATTCACATTTCGAAATAGTCTTTTAATTATGAAGGAATTCAAATATGCTAATATTTATTTTCGCAGCCTAAACCTGGCTCTGTGCCTACCAAAGAACAAGAGGACAAGTTCAATCAGCAGAATCAGAGGATTATCTCCCTTTTCAAGCGACAGCTTTCATTGTCATTAAATGGTAAATCTGTCATGAATGATGGTCCCATTATTTTCTCGAGGACTGGTGGCAGGGCTGCTAAGGCTAAAAAAAGGTGTTCTGTTTCTGTCAGGAGACAAACCTAGATGGCACACGCATTTTGAAGAAATGTTATTTCTCCCGATGCCCCAAACTTTGACCTGTCTGTTCATTCATTTTTCCGGGCACTAAAATTAGAAAGACTTAGCAGATTCTCTCCAAATTTGGAAGGTAGATGCTTTTCCACAAAATGTAGAGACGTCCATAATAATTATTCTTCTAGTTTAGTTGAATAACCGGGAACATTTTTAAGAATCTGCTATATATTTCATTTTGTTGAATATGTTTATTGGGCAAATCTTCATATTAATTGTGCAGATATTGCGGAGACATATGCAGAGTACAAACAGTGGATGTCAGATGTAGAGATTGACAATCAGACAAAGACATCCTATGAAAAAGCAGTGGCAAAGCTTGTGAAACTCAAACCCTATGAAGATGCCCTTGTAAGTTCATTCATTCTCAATGCAGTATTATGATGTTCTGTTGAAGTGAGCTATTAATCCTGTAATTCTATTTAATTGGAAGTCCTAC
Source organism: Hanleya hanleyi (assembly GCA_036873755.1). Classification (NCBI taxonomy): domain Eukaryota; kingdom Metazoa; phylum Mollusca; class Polyplacophora; order Lepidopleurida; family Hanleyidae; genus Hanleya; species Hanleya hanleyi. The sequence continues at coordinate 28,158 of JAVTVY010018250.1, forward strand.
ATTTGAAAAAAGAAATGCCTGTGGTAATCTCCTGCCCAATAGAACAGTAGCATATTCAATGTGCAGTATGTTCTCCATTGGTTCAATATTGAGACTGTTACAGGAGCCGCAGAGCACATTTGAAGGGGGGGGGGGGGGCTGAACTCTATACCGGCCATGTCAAATGTTGGACTGGTGCTATCTAAGATAGGAGTAATAACATTGCGGTCCGAAAAAGTGGGCCCCCCCCCCACCACTCCGTGGCCGCAGTGTTATGATGGTTACAGTTTCTACTTTCACCAACACCTGTCTTTAGTGTATAATAAATCCTCCAACAATTACATCAAATTAAATGAAATTTATCACCATAACATCAGGCGGTGATCAAATTGATTAGAACAAGAAGTCGACAAAATGGTCCAAAATCATGCAGATAATCCATAATTTCATTGATTATACAGGGTGATCAAATTGATTAGAATAACTGATGTGAATTTTGTCCATAAAAGTTTTAAGGGTATCCTCAGTGGAATTTTCAAATGGCTAAAAACTATGGAAATACATAATTTCATATGTACTGAGAACAGTAGAATTTTTTAAAATTTTCCTGAAAGGAGAAAAGAGCCACAGAAAACGCTATTTGAAAAACAGAGTAGAACCAGTGACGTCACGCCTGTTACATCAGCGAGGGAAGATGTCAGTCTGTCCACAGTCACATTCTATATTGAGAGGCTTGAATTGATTGACCAGTTGGGAACATGTTTTCATACTTTTCCAAAGTTTGACCACGCATACAAGTAGAGTGGTTGCAAAATTTATTGAATATGAGTAATTTGGGGGCTAACTTGACCACGAAGAATTGCATTGCAAGCAGTCCTATATTTGCAGTACTGGTACAGACAGTGCACAAATAATAATACACTTGTGATGGTTACTGATGTGATCAAAAGAAACTCTGGAATTTTAGAATATGTGGAGACAATCGTTTTTTTTTTAAATCAGGTTTTCCTTTTGGGGAGGGTGGAAGAGGTTAGTGTGATTTTGTGCAGATACAAAGCAGGTCATTTGAAAAATACTTTTTGTCTGGCAGCAAAATTATCTCAGTATAGAAAACAAGGTATCTTCAAGGTAGAAATAAAGCAAGATATTGTTAAATTCAGGCTTGTGTTTTATTTCTTAGAAGACATAGATATCCTTGAACACATTCTTGACAATGACTAGTGACTAGCTGGTCAAAAAAATAAATAAATAAACAATTTACATATACCATGCACACTTTTGCCAAAATTGTGATATGAAAAGAAAAAATGCTCTCAGTGTTATACAGAAGGTTGTTCATTACCATTTGGAGTTGAGAGAATTACCTCAAATTAATCACATAACATCATTACCGCCCGCCCCCTTCGCAAATGTATGGTGTGATTTTACTGAACGTCTCCAGGCTTACGTACTCCCTTTATTCAGAATAGAAATACATCGTAATTTAAATTACTGACAACAATGAGGCAAATACTAAGTTTCTACCCTGTGATGGGAGCTTTTCGTGGAATTTAGTCCGAGGTGGAATTCTGACAAGCGTATTTGATGCCGACATCGGAACGTCAAAATTAAGCTGATGGGTCTAATTTTTCAAGACCGCTAGAGCCACCAGCACTATCCACAGCTTTATCGAAATAGAGGGTTATAAGGTTTCAGTTAAATAACAAAGCAGTGCAGATTTTCTGCATTTAGGCGCATTGAAGTCTAGACTTCTCTGATAAAAGTAGAAATCCAAACATCGTTGTTGTTGTAACATCATCAGTCTCAGAATCTGTCGGTGTACAGATCCACGAGGTGGTGACAGTCCTAAACATGTCTACGTTCCACGTCGATTTGCGACAGAGCTCTTTATGACCGGTTTTAATAACCAACCGTTTTGAAAAATTTTCCCCGTTCTGTGTTGCTGTTGCTTCTCGCTGTGTTGTCCTCTCGACTTTCCATCAAACGCAAACACAAAACAGAAGGGGAAATTCCCGCCATGTACACGTGGTCGACGAAAACTGCATTCCCCTACGGACTGGGCCATGGAGTATGTGCCTTCAAAACGTGTGATATAAGCTCACATCGCCGACTACTGCAGAGTGAAATACTTGTGGAGCTGATTGCTTTTGCTGGGCGAACGTTTTACATACGTTTACGATAACTCTGATCTTGAGAAAATTTCAAGCTAGTTTACGTTACCTACTTTTCACCAGACAGTGTGATATTATCTTGTAAAGTGAAGAAATCCTCGCTTTCTATTAGCATAAAATTAGCTATAATTTCTCAGAGCGCCCTTCTCACATGTGCCGTTTTTTCAGTCTTTGAGAAACAAAGTTGATAGACTTAACATAGAGAAAGAAAATGTCAATGTCAGCGCTTGTCAATTTAAGATTATCATAATGCAGATAATTCGACACAGTGTAGGCTGCTCAATGTATACATGTGTATGAATGGAGTGGAAAGTGGTGGTAGTTGACAATCTGGAAGATAGCTTTATAAACTCGTATTTTGTGCTAATTTTACATATTTTGGCGATTATAGGCGAGTTTCCTTTATGGCGCCATGGATCAAAGGTTACACATTCGGAGAGAAAACTGGAAAACTGACTTTCTTTCGTAAAATGCTGGATTTTTAGGATTAGAAATGAGAGGGAAGACCTAATACAACCATTTTCTATGACAATAAGGAACTGTTTGACGCTGAGTGGGTATGTAGGTTGAGGATACCCTTTAATAGGGTGATTGAATTGTTTGAGGATTTAATATATATTGTGTAATGTGACTGATGACCAGAGTCGCTATTGTTGACCACATATTGTGTAATGTGACTGATGACCAGAGTCGCTATTGTTGACCACATAGTGTGTAATGTGACTGATGACCAGAGTCGCTATTGTTGACCACATATTGTGTAATGTGACTGATGACCAGAGTCGCTATTGTTGACCACATATTGTGTAATGTGACTGATGACCAGTCGCTATTGTTGACCACATATTGTGTAATGTCACTGATGACCAGAGTCGCTATTGTTGACCACATATTGTGTAATGTGACTGATGACCAGAGTCGCTATTGTTGACCACATAGTGTGTAATGTGACTGATGACCAGAGTCGCTATTGTTGACCACATATTGTGTAATGTGACTGATGACCAGAGTCGCTATTGTTGACCACATATTGTGTAATGTGACTGATGACCAGAGTCGCTATTGTTGACCACATAGTGTGTAATGTGACTGATGACCAGAGTCGCTATTGTTGACCACATATTGTGTAATGTGACTGATGACCAGAGTCGCTATTGTTGACCACATATTGTGTAATGTGACTGATGACCAGAGTCGCTATTGTTGACCACATATTGTGTAATGTGACTGATGACCAGAGTCGCTATTGTTGACCACATAGTGTGTAATGTGACTGATGACCAGAGTCGCTATTGTTGACCACATATTGTGTAATGTGACTGATGACCAGAGTCGCTATTGTTGACCACATATTGTGTAATGTGATTGATGACAGTCGCTATTGTTGGCCACACATATTGTGTAATGTCACTACAGTGACCAGAGTAGCTATTGTTGACCACATATTGTGCAATGGCGACTGATGACCAGAGTCGCTATTGTTGACCACATATTGTGTAATGTGACTGATGACCAGAGTCACTATGATTGACCACATATTGTGTAATGTGACTGATGACCAGAGTCCCTACGATTGACCACATATTGTGTAATGTGTCTGATGACCAGTCGCTATGATTGACCACATATTGTGTAATGTGACTGATGATCAGAGTTGCTATGATTGACCACATATTGTGACGAGAGTCGCTATGATTGACCACATATTGTGTAATGTGACTGATGACCAGAGTCGCTATTGTTGACCACATAGTGTGTAATGTGACTGATGACCAGAGTCGCTATTGTTGACCACATATTGTGTAATGTGACTGATGACCAGAGTCGCTATTGTTGACCACATAGTGTGTAATGTGACTGATGACCAGAGTCGCTATTGTTGACCTATATGTTGTGTGTGACTGATGACCAGAGTCGCTATTGTTGACCACATAGTGTGTAAAATGTGAGCTGATGACCAGAGTCGCCTATTGTTGACCACATATTGTGTAATGTGACTGACCAAGAGTAGCTATTGTTGACACAATGTGTAAGCTATGACTGATGACCAGAGTCGCTGTGTTGACCACATAGTGTGTAATGTGACTGATGACCAGAGTCGCTATTGTTGACCACATAAGTGTGTAATGTGACTGACTACGACTATTCGCTATTGTTGACCACATATTGTGTAATGTGACTGATGACCAGAGTCGCTATTGTTGACCACATATTGTGTAATGTGATTGATGACCAGTCGCTATTATTGGCCACATGATGACCAGAGTCCACATATTGTGGCGATGATGACCACATATTGTGTACGATGACCAGAGTCACTATGATTGACCACATATTGTGTAATGACTGATGACCAGAGTCCCTACGATTGACTATTGTGTAATGTGTCTGATGACCACCATATTGTGTAATGTGACTGATGATCAGAGTTGCTATGATTGACCACATATTGTGACGAGAGTCGCTATGATTGACCACATATTGTGTAATGTGACTGATGACCAGAGTCATTGTTGACCACATATGTGTAATGTGACTGATGACGAGAGTCGCTATGATTGACCACATATTGTGTAATGTGACTGATGATCAGAGTTGCTATGGTTGACCACATATTGTGTAATGTGACTGATGACCAGAGTCCCTACGATTGACTACATATTGTGTAATGTGACTGATGACAAGAGTTGCTATGATTGACCACATATTGTGTAATGTGACTGATGACCAGAGTCGCTATGGTTGACCACATGTATTGTGTAATGTGACTGATGACCAGGGTTGCTATGATTGACCACATATTGTGTAATGTGACTGATGACCAGAATCGCTATTGTTGACCACATATTGTGTAATGTGACTGATGACCAGAGTTGCTATGGTTGACCACATGTATTGTGTAATGTGACTGATGACCAGAGTTGGTATGATTGACCACATATTGTGTAATGTGACTGATGACCAGAGTCCCTACGATTGACCACATATTGTGTAATGTGTCTGATGACCAGAGTCGCTATGATTGACCACATATTGTGTAATGTGACTGATGACCAGAGTCCCTACGATGAACACATAGTGTGTAATGTGACTGATGACCAGAGTCGCTATTGTTGACCACATATTGTGTAATGTGTCTGATGACCAGAGTCGCTACGGTTGACCACATATTGTGTAATGTGACTGATGACCAGTGTCGCTATGATTGACCACATATTGTGTAATGTGTCTGATGACCAGAGTCCCTACAATTGACCACATATTGTGTAATGTGTCTGATGACCAGTCACTTTGATTGACCACATATTGTGTAATGTGACTGATGACCAGAGTCCCTACGATTGACCACATATTGTGTAATGTGACTGATGACCAGAGTCGCTATGATTGACCATATATTGTGTAGTGTGACTGATGACCAGAGTCCCTACGATTGACCACATATTGTGTAATGTGACTGATGACCAGAGTCGCTATGATTGACCATATATTGTGTAATGTGACTGATGACCAGAGTCACTGTCATTGACCACATATTGTGTAATGTGACTGATGACCAGAGTCCCTACGATTGACCACATATTGTGTAATGTGACTGATGACCAGAGTCCCTATGATTTACCACATATTGTGTAATGTGACTGATGACCAGAGTCGCTATGATTGACCATATATTGTGTAATGTGACTGATGACCAGAGTCACTGTCATTGACCACATATTGTGTAATGTGACTGATGACCAGAGTTGCAATAATTGACCATATATTGTGTAATGTGTCCGATGACCAGAGTTTTTATACTGCTAAATAAACTATGTTGAATCATGTCATACTTTATAGTTGAGTGCTGACCCTCCACGGCTGGAGAGTTACCTCACTTACATTGAGTATGAGGTGAGTCAGGATGACCCCACCAGGATACAGTGTATATTTGAGCGAGCCCTCCAGGAGAACTGCCTCAACCCTGCCCTTTGGCTGAGGTACACCAAGTACCTGGTAGGTTCAGTAAAAACTACCATTTCATGTACCTTTTCATATTTTAGAACATTTTGGGGACTTGCCATTGAGAGCATGTATTGTCCATTTGCCTCTCAGTCGACCATCTCTAGGAGGATTATAGCCTGGCTTGCCAAATTCATACCATATTTTCAACTAACTTGTATTCAAGATGAAGGTCAAAGTCAAATTGTACGGCAAAAGTAGATTCTTTGATGTTAGCACATATTTTTTCATGAAGAATTACGGCAAACTCTTCCAAATTTAAACCCTTGAGACTTGCTAATATTGACCAGAACCTATTGAAGATGACTGGCCGTAACCTAGATGTATCCTTCAAAGTCAAATTATACAGTAATGCTGCTAGCACAATATCTCTTGAAGAATTTGAGCTAGCCTTTCCAAATTTACATCCGACTCCTTCTTGTCATTCACCAAATCTCTATTGAACATGAATACCCTTGATTAAAGATACATTTATGCTAAGTCTATTTAAATACTTTTGACAAAATATATCATGGAGGATTTTACCAGATTTGTACCGCATTTCCAGCTGACTAACAAAATCGGTCAATATTGAATAGCTTCAATATGCTTGTTGTCCTTAGACTAAGGACAACAAGCATATTGAAGCTATTCAATATTGACCGATTTTTTTTTTAATCGAAGTAAAGGACAAAGTAAGTTCAGTACTATTAGCACAGTATCTTTTGAAAGATTACAGCGACATAGCCTTAACAAATTTACACCATGAATGCATGTGGTTATTTCCATATTCAAGGTGAGTAATTTGACCTAATACCCACCATATAGATTAGAAAATGTCCATTTTGTTCCATTTGTTTCATTTTCGCTGCCAGGACAGGAAGCTGAAGGTCAAGGCCATTGTCCTATCAGTGTATGAGAGGTCAGTGAGGAACTGTACGTGGTGTGCTGGGCTCTGGCAAAACTATCTACTAGCCATGGAGCGGTATCAGGAACCAGCTGATAAAATCAAAGGTAATGTATAGAGATATAGACCCAAATATGATAAGTCATCACATATATAGAAGTCCATGCCTGGGAGTATAGTATTCTTAGTTATATAACATTGGAACCCACTTAATTATTGCATAGTGCTCAACTGAAAATTGACTGATTGTTAAATGACCGATCCAGTGCTAGTTCCATTACCTAGGTCTGTTTAACCCTATCTGCATGACATGGGCGATTTGGGATGTACCGGAGCGGAAAGTGCCCCCTCCCCCCCCCACCCTGAATATTTTCGCTATCCCTAAGGCTAGAGTGGTGAAACTTACCACACTATATCTTTGGGCCAAGCGCTACGAGAAGATGTGGAAAAAAATCCAAGATGGCCACCATGATGACATCACAGTGACGTCGTTTTAAAAAAAAAGGCGTTTTGTGACGATTTTTTAGTCTGATTTTCCCAATTTTTTGTTTACTTATTTTGTTCACGAAAACTGCATGATAAATCTTACATGAAATAAAATAGGTTTTGCCCACTTTCTCGTGTGGAGATACGAGCGAAAAACCAACCGGGTGGGGGGGTGGGGGGAGTGCCAGTCAGTTGAATGTATTTGGCTAAACCTAGTAGTTGAGTGTAACCCTGCTCATCAGTTACATTTTCATGACATTTTAACAACTTGACCAGTATTTATTAAACTCGACCATTTCTATCTGCTCTGCAATCTGTGGTAGAATATTTCTTGTGTTTGTAGAGACCATTGACCGAGCTCTAATGTCAGGCTTTACCGAGGCTACAGATTTTCATCAGCTATGGACGACCTATTGTGACTACTTACGGAGACGGATACACTGGGAGTCTGGTAAAGTTTGATGGTGTGAAAACACCTAACACATCCATGAAATCTGGAGAATTCGAGAATATAAATAATATTCATGTTTGGTTTATTAGTCAGAAAGTCTTCATTGACATTTTATGATAACGTAAACAATTGACTCAATAGTGAGGTGTTATTAATGAAGCAAAAAAAAGTTGGTTTGCTTTATATTCCTCTCCTAGTGTGAAAATACTGTATCCTTTCGTGTTACAGATCACAACGAAGAAGTGGAGGACTTCAGGAACACTATCAAGAGAGCTATAGATCACTTAGCTCAATGTGAGTACATGTAATCTGGGATCATACAATAGGATCAATACTATATCCCACAGGAGGAGTTTAGGAACACTATAAAGAGAGCTATAGATCACTTAGCTCAATGTGAGTACATCAGCCCGCACAATTCACCTCGGCAATCGGCAATTGCCGACGTATTTGCCGAAGCATTAGAGATACGCCGCGGCAAAAAAAACTGCCGAGGCGATCGCCGTCAAGCAAAATGAACAATGGGAAAAATCAACCAACGATGTCCAAATAGCGAATAAAATGGCACAGCAAAAACTCAGAACAATATCATTGTTACTGTTTATGTACTGTTTGTATAAATTCCTGTACGTCTCGTTTTGACAACAGGTTCATCGGTATTATTCACACTTGGAAACCCGTTGTTGTTGTTTATCTGTAAATCCACTCTCTAAGCCCGCTGAAGTTCTACAGTAGCATCAGTTTGCTATGCGGCTCAGGTTTGTCCCATTCTGAGTTTGACTCCAGGGTTGAAAGATCACGCATACACAATTAACTGTTTCCCCATCGTTTAAGCAAAAAGATATTTACTCTCCCGAAACCATGAGAATATTACATTAGTGTGAAAAGAATAAAGATTATCTTACTGTTAATAAGAGAACAAATACCAACGAGATGCTATTTGATTTACGGAGAAACTTCACTACAACCCATCTCCCCCACGGTTTTCATTGTTTTTGGACACGAACCACACTGCCCGGGATAACCTCACTTGAGTCACTTGACAAAATCAACAGGGGTGAAAGGTGTAACAGAGCTGAACACGAGTTCATATTATTTGATGATATGAATATTTTATACCCGTGAAAACGGTGGCAATATTTCAATGACATAAGAATAAGATAACGGTTCATTCGAATACAAAACCCAAGAATGATGATTTTGTAATTTGCATGCCACGGTCTTTCCACCCCCGTGATCACCAGACTTCATGATTGAGATCGCCCGGGGCTTGCATAGAATTTTGTTTGAAGCACGTGTTGAGGTCAACATGCTGTGAAAATTATAATGTGAAAGAAATACGTTCCAGACAGTAACAGTTCAGATACAAAGTTTTAACAGGTGGCACTTTGCAACATATCTTTCTTGGTTTACCTTGAAAAATATTACATAACACCCTGCTAAATGAAATCATTCTGATCATAATCTGAATTTACTGGCGCCAAATTGCATCACGCTCTCGCATGCAGCACAGGTCCGTGTCTCAAATCAACAAAACATGATGTGTTGTTCTCAATAAAACAATGCTGATTAAATCGATGTTGTTCTTACCTCACGCTACCAATATACTATACCTATATATATATTGATTTATCAGCATTGTTTTATTGAGAACAACATAGGCTAATCAGCATTGTTTTATTGATGAGAGACACGACAGTCACCCTGCGCATGCAGTGACATTGCTGTGGGGAGTTTCCCGAGCCAATCTAATTATAGAACAATGCTTCCTAGAGGGGGTCCACTAATTGGTCATTCACTTTCGGGCGGGATAATCATACACGTGGTGACGGATTGAGTGATTCTGTGGTGTCTTGTAATGCAGCTAATCCACAGACTGACACATTCAGTGACTACGTAGGACTTTTGAAGTGTTCAATCATCCAAACAAACTCTGAGAGATGATAGTAACTGTAAAAGCACCAGTTTTTGCTTGACACTGTAATAAAATGATTTCTTTACCTTCAGATTGGCCTCTATATCACTAATATCTCTCTTGAAAAAAAATGCCGAGGTGAAATGACTTTTGCCGATGCAAAGTAATTTTTCCTCGGCAAAAAAAAAAGCTGAGGATAATTTTCTGAATTGTGAGGGTTGGTACATGTAATCTGGGATCATACAATAGGATCAATACTATATCCCACAGGAGGCATTTAGGAACACTATAGAGAGAGCTGTAGATCACTTAGCTCAATGTTAGTACATGTAATCTGGGATCATACAATCGGATCATTACTATATCCCACAGGAGGAGTTTAGGAACACTATAAAGAGAGCTATAGATGACTTAGCTCAATGTTAGTATATGTATGTAATCTGTGATCATACAATCGGATCATTACTATATCCCACAGGAGGAGTTTAGGAACACTATAAAGAGAGCTATAGATGACTTTGCTCAATGTGAGTACATGTAATGTGGGATCATACAATAGGCTCAATACTATATCCCACAGGAGGAGTTTAGGAACACTATAAAGAGAGCTATAGATCACTTGGCTCAATGTGAGTACATGTAATCTGGGATAATACAATAGAATCAATACTATATCCCACAGGAGGAGTTTAGGAACACTATAAATAGATTATAGATAACTTGGCTCAATGTGAGTACATGTAATCTGGGGTAATACAATAGGATCACTACTATATCCCACAGGAGGCATTTAGGAACACTATAGAGAGCTTAGATCACTTAGCTCAATGTTAGTACATGTAATCTAGGATCATACAATAGGATCATTACTATATCCCACAGGAGGAGTTTAGGAACACTATAAAGAGAGCTATAGATCACTTGGCTCAATGTGAGTACATGTAATCTGGGGTAATACAATAGAATCAATACTATATCCCACAGGAGGAGTTTAGGAACACTATAAATAGATTATAGATAACTTGGCTCAATGTGAGTACATGTAATCTGGGGTAATACAATAGGATCACTACTATATCCCACAGGAGGCATTTAGGAACACTATAAAGAGAGCTATAGATCACTTGGCTCAATGTGAGTACATGTAATCTGGGGTAATACAATAGAATCAATACTATATCCCACAGGAGGAGTTTAGGAACACTATAGAGAGCTATAGATCACTTAGCTTAATGTTAGTACATGTAATCTAGGATCATACAATAGGATCATTACTATATCCCACAGGAGGCATTTAGGAACACTATAAAGAGAGCTATAGATCACTTGGCTCAATGTGAGTACATGTAATCTGGGGTAATACAACAGGATCAATACTATATCCCACAGGAGGAGTTTAGGAACACTATAAAGAGAGCTATAGATCACTTGGCTCAATGTGAGTACATGTAATCTGGGATAAAACAATAGAATCAATACTATATCCCACAGGAGGAGTTTAGGAACACTATAAATAGATTATAGATAACTTGGCTCAATGTGAGTACATGTAATCTGGGGTAATACAATAGGATCACTACAATATCCCACATGAGGCATTTAGGAACACTATAGAGAGCTTAGATCACTTAGCTCAATGTTAGTACATGTAATCTAGGATCATACAATAGGATCACTACTATATCCCACAGGAGGCATTTAGGAACACTATAAAGAGAGCTATAGATCACTTGGCTCAATGTGAGTACATGTAATCTGGGGTAATACAATAGGATCACTACAATATCCCACAGGAGGCATTTAGGAACACTATAGAGAGCTTAGATCACTTAGCTCAATGTTAGTACATGCAATCTAGGATCATACAATAGGATCATTACTATATCCCACAGGAGGCATTTAGGAACACTATAAAGAGAGCTATAGATCACTTGGCTCAATGTGAGTACATGTAATCTGGGGTAATACAACAGGATCAATACTATATCCCACAGGAGGAGTTTAGGAACACTATAAAGAGAGCTATAGATCACTTGGCTCAATGTGAGTACATGTAATCTGGGATAAAACAATAGAATCAATACTATATCCCACAGGAGGAGTTTAGGAACACTATAAATAGATTATAGATAACTTGGCTCAATGTGAGTACATGTAATTTGGGGTAATACAATAGGATCACTACTATATCCCACAGGAGGAGTTTAGGAACACTATAAATAGATTATAGATAACTTGGCTCAATGTGAGTACATGTAATCTGGGGTAATACAATAGGATCACTACTATATCCCACAGGAGGCATTTAGGAACACTATAGAGAGCTATAGATCACTTAGCTCAATGTTAGTACATGTAATCTAGGATCATACAATAGGATCATTACTATATCCCACAGGAGGCATTTAGGAACACTATAAAGAGAGCTATAGATTGCTTGGCTCAATGTGGGTACATGTAATCTGGGGTAATACAACAGGATCAATACTATATCCCACAGGAGGAGTTTAGGAACACTATAAAGAGAGCTATAGATCACTTGGCTCAATGTGAGTACATGTAATCTGGGATAAAACAATAGAATCAATACTATATCCCACAGGAGGCATTTAGGAACACTATAAAGAGAGCTATAGATCACTTGGCTCAATGTGAGTACATGTAATCTGGGATAAAACAATAGAATCAATACTATATCCCACAGGAGGCATTTAGGAACACTATAAAGAGAGCTATAGATCACTTGGCTCAATGTGAGTACATGTAATCTGGGGTAATACAACAGGATCAATACTATATCCCACAGGAGTTTAGGAACACTATAAAGAGAGCTATAGATCACTTGGCTCAATGTGAGTACATGTAATCTGGGATAAAACAATAGAATCAATACTATATCCCACAGGAGGAGTTTAGGAACACTATAAAGAGAGCTATAGATCACTTGGCTCAATGTGAGAACATGTAATCTGGGGTAATACAACAGGATCAATACTATATCCCACAGGAGTTTAGGAACACTATAAAGAGAGCTATAGATCACTTGGCTCAATGTGAGTACATGTAATCTGGGATAAAACAATAGAATCAATACTATATCCCACAGGAGGAGTTTAGGAACACTATAAAGAGAGCTATAGATCACTTGGCTCAATGTGAGTACATGTAATCTGGGATAAAACAATAGAATCAATACTATATCCCACAGGAGGAATTTAGGAACACTATCTATTGATCACTTAGCTCAATATGAGTATGCAATCTGAGATGATCATACAATAGGATCAATACTGTATCCCATATAGTACTTTGTAAGATGTATGTAGGCCAACCGGCTGAGCTCATTCATCCCACTTGCATATATATAGGATGAGTGTGTGCGACTGACCAATTAGGATGCTTGACACAAGCTGTAGGCATGATGCGCTCTGGCAATGTTTCTCTCATTGCCATTGATATTTTTACTAAAATAATGATTGAATGATTCAAACTATAGGGAGAAAGAATCCCATGCTCACTTGATCAAGGGATGAACATTCCCACTCTCGAGAGGGAAAATACATCCCAACCTCGCCTGGCACCTTGGTTGGATATATTTCAATGGAAATTTCAATCTCAGATGCAATATACGCTGGTCATTGATCTCTGCAATAATATTTGTGAAACAATTGCCAGTTGAGTATTTGATGCTCTGGCCCAAAGAAAAACATGTTAAATTCATGTGCAGGAAATGCATTTGCTGACCAAAATATAATGGGGTGATAAATTTAAAGATAAAATTGTACAAAAACAGGATGTTATCTCCGTAGTTCTTCTACATCTATAATTTAGGAGGTTATTGATTGATTGATTGATTAGAGGACTAATCTGAATTTGGTAGGAGGCAGCAGTTCATTCATGCAGGGATTTATAGAAGTCCAAATTTTTACTACCCAATATAAAATATTGAGTTTTTTTTATGCTCAAATTGAGTTTTTCCAAGTTTTTACGGCCCACCCACAAGTTGATATTGAGTTTTTGAATGTTTTTACCACCCTACCAATTAAGATATGAACAAATAGTTTCTGTAGTACTAAGGTGAGCTATCTAATGTGATTTGGATAATGGTCATCTGAATGACCAAAAAAAACACATGTTCTGTATTGTAACTTGCTCACGTATTTTAATAGATTTTTTTTTTTTTTTTAGTACAAACCCGTGGGCATTTATTAATGATTTCAGCAGCCACGATTTCACATTGCCCTATACAGACTCACGTGGCTATGAGGTAAAGAGCTTATTATTAGGATATAACAGTTCTTCAATGGAAATTATCTTTTTATACCTGCGGTAACTTATGCCCAAATAAACATCCCTTTGAAAATATATATACAAGTCGGCATACATTCATTGTTGAGCCACCGTTACCCACACATAATTGCAATAAATATATATCCTCAAACATCATGCCTCTGTGGTGTCTGTCAGGGGCCCCCATTTCTTGATAAACTGTTTCATGTTCTTATTTTGTGTAGCAATAAATTTTTCAGTTTTTCTTGTTTTTAAAATAGATGCTTTAGTTACTTCCCAACACGGCCGCCTTGATACCCTTCTACAATTGTATATACTGTTTTCACGGGGCGATGTAGGCCCGTAGGGACTAATGGTCCTGTCTTGTAGTCAGAAAAAATTGAGCTGCAGCTCTGTGTCTTGCTAACACAGCAAAAGATAGAGTTCTTACACGACAAGAAAGAGGTCTGAAACTTCCTTCTTTAGAATGTCCAGGTTTCTGTGTTTTTAATGTTCGCGTATAGTTGCAGGTCTGATATGTTTAAGTTACATTTCCATTTATCTAATTTTATGCGTGTTTTCGTTCATTTTCCAGTGGCACTACTTTCGTGCTCAAAATATGTCGTCTGCTAAACCACAGATTTTGAGAGGCGCATGTTGAGTGATTTTGTCGGACTAACTCATTCTCATTAGAAAGCGTGTTTGGGCAGTAATTTAGTATTAAATAATACCAGTATAAGTGTAATTCATTGTAGAAAACAATGGGATATTTCACTTTGCCTGTATTCATTTACATTTTCATGAAATATGTGTGTTGAGTTACAGTTTGGAATTTTCGCTATTTAAGCTCACCCCTCAAGACCCTCTGCATTATCTTTTTATAGTAAGTTTCTAAAATCCAGTGGTGGTCAAATCATTTACGTAATAATTTCCCTGTATTCAGAAATGTTTTCTTTCCATTCTACTTCTGAAATATTCATGGAATGTTGCAAGCATTTCCCCCTGATCTACAGAAAGAGCTCTGCATATCACAGTTTTGAAGCTGTAAGGTGACAGGGGAGATAACCAAATAGAACTGTAATATACTAGGGAGGAGGTACATGAAACAATATGATGCCATGAGAGGATGCATCCCAGCATAGCTTCAGTCCATCTAACCATGAGGATTTTACATTGTATCTCAATACTCATTTTTACCCCTCGGCCAATTTTGGCCATGGGGTATTGTCGTCTTGAACGTCCGTCTCTTAGTACGTCAGTATGTGAGCGAGATAGACGGAAAACGGTTCCACTGAAGAATTCCAAATTTGGTATGCTTATTTACCTAGTCAAGGACCAGAAGCCTATTGAATTGGGACCTGATTGGGTGGAAACCTTGGTGGCCATCTTTAATTTTATGCAAAATGGATAATATAAGTTATACCAGTGTCTTGCGTTGGTATACAGGCTGATATTTCGTCGAGAAGATAAATATTTTCACGAGCCCGAAGGGCGAGTGAAAATATTTATCTTCGAGACGAAATATCAGCCTGTATACCAACGCAAAACACTGGTATAACGAATTTATCACATTGAAGAGCTATTTTCCTGGTTGGTTTAACATATATTACCAACTCGAAAGAAAAGCAGGCATATAACTCAACGTTGAACAACGTACGGACATCGGACAACGTCGGACAGGCAAAGTGCTTCGATCTCTTTTCGATCTGTTCCGCGATGAACAATGAACTGGATGAAATACTTAGCTGACGTTCCTGTTTATGTGGCATATAAAGCTTTGGATGATAATTTATTTCCTATCTTCATCCGCACATACACAATTTGCCTCGCACAATTGTTCATGTGGCGGAACTCGCCCATACAAACTCGCGCAGACAAACTCGCCTGAAACAGGCTTTGTCTGCAGGTGTTGCACGCGCGTCCCTAACTGCGTTGGTATATGAGCACGCGTGACCTTGACAGCATTGGTATACGAGAATTCTGAATTGGTATACCAACGGTGGCAAACGAATACGGCGTAATGCACTATGGTAATTAACCAATCAAAACCCTACAATTTACTCTGAAATGTGATAATGATCCATATCTCGAAAACCATTCAACTGTTCAATACGAAAGTTAGTATACATCATCGATACATCAAGCAACTTTCAATGAATTACCAAACCGGCTTTTCTGATTAGCTGGAAATCCTGGAGGCCATCTTTAATTTATGCAAAATCGATAATGATACATATCTCTGTTACCATTCAATTGTTTTATATGAAAGTTGGTATACATCATCGATGCATACAGATACTTTAAATCGGGACCTTATTGACTGAAAACCTTGGTGGCCATCTTTAATTTATGCAAAAACTTTAATGATATATATCTCTGATATCATTTAAGTGTTCTTTTACCAAACTTGGTATACAGCATCGATGTATCAAGAGACTTGCAATGAATAACCACATCAGTTCCTCTGAGTGGAGAGAAGGATGGGCGGCCATCTTTAATTTATGCAAAATCATTAATGATCTCGTTCTCTGATACCGTTCAAGTGTTCGATGTAAAATTTGGTATACATCATCGATGCATACTTACGACAAATGACAGTTCTGGTTCCTCTGATTGGGCGGAAACCTTGGTGGCCATCTTTAATTTATGCAAATCTTTAATGATGTATACCTCTGATACCATTTCAGTGTTCTATACGAAACTTGGTATACAGCATCAATGTATCAAGAGACTTTCAATTAATAACCACATCAGTTCCTCTGAGTGGCGGGAAGGATGAGCGGCCATCTTTAATTTATGCTAAATCATTAATGATCTCTATCTCTGATACCGTTTAAATGCTCGATGTAAAATTTGGTATACATCATTGATGCATCAAGAAACTTATGTAATGAAAACCGGTTTCTCTGATTGGACGGAAACCTTGGGGGTCATTCCTAATTGCAAAATTTTTGATAATCTGTATATTTGTGACTTGACTGCTTGGTGTTCCTGACATCTTGGTTCAAAATGAATACATTATGAATGTACCCAGAGACGAGGGGTTTTCAGATGCGCAGCTTTGTATTGTTATTTACTGCTGAAGCATATGCTTTCGATTATCTGAAAAAAGTGAATTTTTTTACAAATATTGGTAACATGCAGTGAAGACATTATTTTATCATTTCATCAGGTTGGTTTCATAATAAATGTCTGTCCCAGCATTTTTTTTTTTTAAATGTATATATGTGTACAATTACACTAATGCACTAGAGATCCTTGTTGAGAGGAATGTGTGAGACTACAAGTATGGCTCTTCGCCAGGAGATGGAACATCAAAGAGTTAGTGGAATTATTCCAACAGCCTATTTTACATTTAAATAGCCCCGTTTCAGTGCCTAAGGCTCTAGTTTATCAATAGGATTAGATGACTTAAAAGAGGTGTAGGGTGTTCTGCACAACCAAATAGAACATCCGATATCTTGAGCTTAAATCACGTATAAGATTTTGCCTTTTTGCCCAAGTAGTAAAATCTTCCCAGACAGGCTTAACATGAATACATTTCCAAAGCATATGAATGATTGTCTCCCTTTCATTTTCACAGAAAGTACAGTCTGCCGAAGGCACTTTCCCCCATTTCTCCAATGCTACGTTTGTGACTAAAATCCTATGAATAATTTGATATTGAAAATATCGCATATGCGTTGCCGTGGAAGTAGACCACACCATTTGGTATATTTTTCGCCAGTCACATCTTACTATTTCTCCTGTTTGTAAGTCATTTTGCCACCTCACCTGGGTAAGTACGGGGGTCACTTTAACTTCATCTAGTAGCAGATTATAAATAAATTTTGAACATTTTTGATAAATTAATTTATTTTTAGTCTGGGAGTTAGAAATTATTCTCAGTTTAATAGATTTCAAGACCATGGCATACCACTGACAATTTTTCTCACGTTTGATCCCCCATCATGCCATCTCGATCATGCATGATGAGTGTCTTGATGTTAAAATATTCTACAAAAATACAACTTATAAACAGAGGTAAGACACGTACCAGGATCATCCCCAAGAGAGTTCATATCAGAACATTCTGATGTTAGAACTTCAAGATCACAGATTCCAGTTTGAGGTCAGATTTGGATCTCGCTTAGAAAGACAACATGGTACGTATAACAATACGAAGATCAAGTAATTTCTCATCAACTTCACAACTTCAGATATCAGACTGTCCGTCTTTATCAAACAATCCCTTGGACCTCGTGTTTGTAGCAACAACAACAGCGGTAAGAGATCACAAACTATCATAAACATTCAAAGATAATTATCATATAACGCTTGCAAGAGACGCTATAAAATCCTTACATCATCAGCAGATTTTCACGTAAGATGTAGCAGCTGTCGAGCAGAATGATGTCTTGAACTCGGACTTCTACTTTACGTCCATCGCATGGTCGCCGTCGAACTTCAGAACAAAGGAACTGTCAATAAATCCCGCCACCTCCAGGGGTAGAATTTCGCAAAATTTTGCGAGAAACTGGATTCTCAGTGACTTAGTTTGCGAGAATCTAAAGAATCCAAATTTGCGGAACCAAGCATTTTGCGACCAGTTGCCATTTTCACTAGAGCTGGTTACTGCACAACTGGATGTAAACTTCTCAATGGGAAAAATTGAAATTGCCTCATTTATTCTGAGGAGGGTGGTTATAGCACACCTAAAATAGCACAAATTAGTTCAGGCGAGTGATTGGTTATCTCCATTGATGAGCAGTATTCAACCCAAACATTTTTGCTAAGTGGTAAGTATACAAGGGCGTCGGAGGCGGTACGGCCATGGCCGTACCACTTTTGGGCAAAAAAAAAACGAAAGCAAAAAAAAAAAAAAACATTAAGAAAGAAAGAAGGAAAAAAAAAAGCTTTGATAGCTTCCAAGTTGAAGAAGACTTTGATCGGTCCAGAGCGCCAGTGAATTTGTTAGGGGCCCTGAGCACAGACTAGCCCTCTTGAGACAATTTTGATCGGGAAAATTAACATGTATGTTCATAGCCCCAACCCCCCAATAATTTTGCCGCAAGTACTCTATTCTCAAGGAATAATGACGGTCTGTTTTTTTTTCGTTTTGCGTTCCCTTGTCCATGAAATAATTCATTGTTAGCAGCCATCTGTATTATTGCAGAGGTATAGCTAGCGCCGCTATCTATACTTTTAAATGATAAATTTAGATGGTGCTACTTCTGGAATGAATTTATTAACACCTCATTTTCCATAAGAATTATATCGGATACGTATACACAATGTATCTAGGTTACTTTACTAGACATATATTTTCTAATTCAGCATCGCAGAAAACCACAATCCATTGCGTCTTCATAGTAATAGGATTAGGAATGAACTAAAAAATACACTTAATTGCAGAGTGATTTTATTCGCCAGAAATTGCTCAGAACGCGTCTCCGGCGATCTAGACCCCAGGAGCTTCCGGGGCCTAGGTGGCCCCTGGACCCTCGCCTAAAGTGCTATGATAGTAGTCCCCTGCTTCCGCCAGCCCTGTCTCGTAAGGCCGTACCACTTTGAATTTGCTTCCGACGCCCCTGGTATATATACTCTTAATTTTATTTCATTTGTATCTTTGTATTGCATATGAAACAAATATTGGAATTGTCTGCATTGTAAAAAAAAAAGCAGTAAAACAAACAATTGTTATTAATGAACCTTTATTTAAAGACTAGGCTTAACAGTTGGCTATGGATTTGTATGAGATACGCAACAACTTTAAAAAAATAAGGAAATTCCAGATATTTTTGTCTCACATTTTTTCATTTCATACCATGATGGTTTTTACAGTGAAAGATAAAGATGACAAACAAAAATTCTCGAGTCACGGACATGAAAAAAGAAATGCAATGCCGTTAAAGTTAAAATCTCGACCTCAAATAAACTGACTTCTGAAGAAATGCGTGTTCTCAACGTAAAGTGCTAGACCGTGTTGTTGTTGTTGTTCATGACAGGTCTCATACAGGCAATGTCTCTGAAGAAACAATCCATTTTTATTTTCATAATTTTCCTACCGCTTGATTCTACTTTGCCCGATGTTCTGTCTTAGGGAAAATTGTTTGTCATTCTGATTATGAACGAATCCGAATCAAATTCATCTGCTAAATGAGATACAAAATGTCCCAGGTTTCATTTTCACCCTCGTGTACTTTCCGTCTGCTGACCGCGTGTTCGCATTCAATTCCTTCATAAATACTGTTTTCGCCTGTTGGGTTTAACGTAGGTAGCTGTGCACCAGCAGCCGAGCGAAGGAGAATACACTCAAACCTTTGGCGCCAGTCGGGAACCATTACAGAGAGTATTCGAGGCTCCCAAAAAATAATCGAGCAAAGGTCTCCGAGGTTTAGTTAGCGCATAACGTCATCAAAACATGTGAAAACCGCCACTTCCGTTTGTGTTCGTTTCGCAGAAAGATGAAAGGATATCTCGCAGTTTTCTGATTACAGGTCAGCTATTTGACTTGAATTTCCGTGAAATATTGAATAAATCTCTCTGAACACACCCATTAAGCTAAGCTTTGCTTGCGCGAATCCAGTTGGATTTGCACCATTTCGAGTATTGAGTTTTCGTCAAAAACATTGAGTATTTCTTGTCCAAAACGTACACTATTCAGTTTTTGACATTTTCTTACTACCGTTTATAACGGTAGTAAGAATGGACGTCTATGAATCCCTGTCATGTTGTTCAATCAGTGATTCTATCAATATTCACTATAAGATATCTTCCCTATAAGATATCTTCCATGTCCGAGGGACATGATTGGTCAATTCAAATCCTTAAAATGAAATCCGGTATTTTCATCAGCTAATGAAGAAATGAGAACATCCCTTCAATGACCGAGTGACTGTAGAATTCCATTACATCAGTTTGAGGTGAGAGTATCAGCCCTTGTAACATTATTATTGTAGATTATGGTACTGAAGGGGATCCAAACTGTTCTTTGACTCAGTTCTGGGCCTTTGTTGAGGTAAGTGTGAAAAAAATAATTCTGTGTTATTTTGGGGGCTATATTATGTTGGCTTGAGAAATTATAATGATAGACATTAACTGCAGACTGTTCAGATATGAACCTCCCCTCTTATCATAAATTGCTGTTGTTGGTCAGTTTGTGTAATAGAATACTGAATACATGGAATACAACTTTGGTTAACTTACACAAAGGAATTTTGACGGGAATGCAATGCAAACATTTATTTTAGGATGAAACAACTATATGTATCATGCAATGCTGGATTTTAGATTTGTTTCATTATTTACCCTATTCTGACTGACAGGCCAAGTTTTGTAAGAACATGGAGAAGGTGAGGGAGTTGTGGAATTCCATAATGACAGAGGGACATGGGAATGAGGCTCATATGTGGTTAGAGTACTTCAGAATGGAGAGGTATGGCAGTTGTTTTAATAGATGTATATCTGACATGTTCTCTGATATTTAGCTCCCTCCTTCCCTCCCCACACACCCACACCATCAATAAGATGGCTTGGGACTCAACTGTCTTCAGTATTGTGGAAAAATATTCAATTCTTATTGTCTTCTGTCATGAGCTAGCTAAGTACACGGAGAAATATGGCAATTGAATGCTTTTGATGCCACTCTCAGAAAATGTAGTTCTTTTGATACCACACTCTGAGAATCTAGTTCTCTTGATACCACTCTCAAGGAATCTTGTTCTTTTGATACCACTCTCAGGGAATCTAGTTCTTTTGATACCACACTCAGGGAATCTAGTTCTTTTGATACCACTCTCAGGGGATCTAGTTCTTTTGATACCACACTCAGGGAATCTAGTTCTTTTGATACCACACTCAGGGAATCTAGTTCTTTTGATACCACTCAGGGAATCTAGTTCTTTTGATACCACTCTCAGGGAATCTAGTTCTTTTGATTCCACTCTCCGGGAATCTAGTTCTTTAGATACCACTCTCAGGGAATCTAATTCTTTTGATACCACTCTCAGGGAATCTAGTTCTTTTGATTCCACTCTCAGTGAATCTAGTTCTTTTGATACCACACTCAGGGAATCTAGTTCTTTTGATTCCACTCTCAGGGAATCTAGTTCTTTTGATACCTTTCTCATGGAATCTATGGCCTGGCAAACATACAAATATGTATGACTTTTGCAACATGTATTGTTGTGGAATGGCACTTGTGAATCACTTGGGCTCTACGTGACTGAAAAATGGTGGCTGCATGCATGAGGACTATCAAATTCATCCAGTTGGGTGACGCAATAAACTTCATGTTTATTTATGTAGATTCCCAATAATAGCTGCCAAAAGTGGATTCATACTGGAGAATATATCTATTAACTCAACAAACTGGACTAGTTTGATGTTTAAAAGCTTAAATGAGTGTTACTTATCAGTATCAATCTTTATTAAGTTAGATCGAGAAAAGGTGTTTGTACTGGTATTGACACTACTTTGTAATCTTTATCCGTAAAATTACATAAGGGTTGTCTGTCAGCAACTTCCGAAATTTTCTTGTCCAGACTGGCATATTTATTAAAATAATGAATAATTAAAATAATGAATATATGCTTGTGAAATTAGTTCAGTTATTTGATTTTTTTTGTGCGAGCTCAGGTATTTGTATCTAAAAATGAAGGATTTGCTCACTCTTGGCTTCCAGATGCTATGGTGACAGTAAACATTGTCGGAAGATTCTACAACGGGCGATCAACTCAGCCAGTGATTGGCCAGAAATTATTGTGGATGCCTTCCTCAACTATGAAAGGGAAGAAGGTGAAAAAAAAATGACTGTCAGCATATAAATTTAATGACCTTGAGTGTGACATCCCCCTCCCCTCAGTTTACCAATATATATATATACTCACAACCGCTTGCCTCTGAAATCCTGTAGCTAAAAATTTCTAAAAAACCTGCTCAGTTTTCCTTGGCTAATAATTTCAGTCATCTTCAGGGATAAATTGTAATATAATCATATTGATTATATTATAATTTCCTTGGCTGTTTGACAATGTTTGATTTGGTGATGATGGTATGAACAGAAGTCCAGATTTTGAGTGGTCCCAGTGTTCTTTTTATTGGAACAATGGAGACTGAAAGTGTGTCTGTAACCACAAAAATGACAGAAAAAACTGATTGTCTCATGATGCAGCAAATACTTGAATGTATTCAGCCCGAGTATTCCCTGACCATTTAATCTTTGATCCAATTGATCAAATCTACAATTTACCATTGAATATTCTTGATATTAATTACAAATCAGATGTTTTCCGCTTACAGGAACATTAGAAATGTATGACCAAGCTGTTACGAAATGTGAAGCACAGATGGAAAGGGTACACGAAAGGAGATCAAAGGTCTGTATATAAACACAATCACAATGATCAAGTTTTGATTTAGTTTCAAAAAAATATATAGGCGAAAACTTGAAAACAATAACATGTCCCAAAACTGACAGAAAATGTCTGGCATGACTAACTTTACATGTGGACTGTTTTTGAGCCTCATGGAATCGAGCATACCTTGATGTTTCTAGTGTCCCAGTGTGTACATTGTGAAAGAGAGAGAGCAAGTTGACCTTAGCTTAGGTTGTAGTATTCTATGCTCATACATTGTAGATTGTCTGGCCTAACCTCTGTTAGCTCTATTTTAATATGATTGAAATCTTGCTATACAAAATTTCCTTCAAAACAGAACACTGCATTCAATTGGTCACTGGAGAGAATATAAATTTTTATACCAATATGGTGGTATCATATAGTTGTCAAACATCTTCACAAATCAACTAGAATCAATTACCGTCATCGTGGTCAGAGCAAGATCTAACTATACCAAAGTGAGTATGATGTGTGAAACAAGGAAACGATTATTGATAGACTTGAGAAAATGAGCAGTTAGGCTCCCCACACACACAACTAGATAATGTGTAGGTTGGTTTACAATCTTCACCTATATCCCATGCATTATCCTTTTTCTGATTGGTCAGTGTTTTCATCATCATCTGGTTCAATTTCTTCTCACATATAGAAAAAGTCTATTATGCAGTGGGAGAGAATTTTATTTTTAATTATTTTTTAGTTATTTTATATTTTTGCATTTTTTTTTTATTACGTATATCTAATTTCATAATGTACATAACATGTTTGCAGGCAATCCAGGTAAACCAAGATGGTATATCAGGGAAATACAATCTAGGTGTGACACTATGAAATATTCATGCAAAAGTTTTGCCGATATTTTGCGAGATCCCCTAATAAGTTAATGGTCGGTCTTTTGATCTTTCCTACTGTCTGACAATAGCAGACTTTTCGGCGGTAGTAAACCCTTTTCAAGTTTACGCTCGATGTCTAGACATGTCTCCTCAAGGCTGCCGCTATGCGTGCATCCTTATTGAATTGGCTTGACTGTATGGAGGTCAAAATCGGGCCTAATTCACTTTGTCATCAACATGATCAAGATTGCAAAAAACAAAACAAAGCAAAGTTGGGACTTTCGGTCACATTGCTAAATTTGGAGGAGATACTGAGCTGGAAACTCGATATAATTTGATGGTGATTGGAACTATCAAAAGTGCATTTTTCTTCATCCTGTTCAAACCGATTTTTAGATAATGGCGGCCCAACAACAACAGCAATTTCGAAACGAGATCTCGCGGTAGTATATCAAAATTAAAATCAACTCCCAAGACGCTTAGCGCTGTCCCTCCATTTTTAATGGATTGAAATCCATGCCTTGGGCTTGACAAGGCTGTGAACAGAAACTGAAAGAAATGAACTTTGATGGAATTAAAGTCCAAATCTTCGGCATTGCGAATTTCATAACCTCAACTCAAGTTACGTATCCACGAATAATATAAAGCAAATCTTGATAGATATTTGCTGAACATAGTATTCAAGGAAGAGTCTGTCATGATGTGTTTTAATTGATGTTGTTGTTGTAATGTAAGTCGTCAAAACATCGTTCACTCTTGTACCTCGACGGGAGATGACATTTCTGCCCCTACATATATATATCCTGATATTTCAGAGGTCTCATGAATTGGAATTTACTAGCATGTCAGTGAATTTCAGGATATACAAATGCATTTGATCAGGAAAATAATACATAGAAATAAACAGTTGACTGTACACCAAAGTCAAGTCGTCCTGTAATAAACACTGAATTGAACTATGAATTAAGAGATAATGACTTTAGTGTTTTTAATTTCCTGCTTTTGAAGGATCATGCACACGTTGACTGACATGACTGACTGGACGATTTACATAAAATTAGGAATACATAAATATCAATATGTTGCATATACCACATGCAACAGTTTAACCCGAAAAACTTTATTTTTGTATCTGCCAGTGTGAAATTGTTTGTTGCAAATTGGCATCACTGTTGAAAATGTTTTAATAATTTGAAAGTAGCATCACAGCAACCTGAAACTGCAGGTTACACTTATATGATAATATGCAAAACCGGTAAACATTTCAATAAGGAAGATGCTTAAAAACATTTGTGAACTTTGTCAATGGTACAGAAGATACTACTTTTGGTCAAGATTTTCTTTAAAGTTTCAGTTCAATACCATGTTCATCATTTCAAAATATTCAGTTTTTACCCCTCAGCCCGATTGGGCTAAGGGGTATTGTCATCATCCATGTAACCATTATTTAAGCAATACATTGCATAGGGTGCTTGAATCATATGACAAAACTTTCCTCAACTTGGAACTGCATCAATACATGCATTCATTATGTTTTCCCTTTATAATTTTCCCCTGAAGGGCTAAAGGGGGAATATAGTATTGGGGTCCATCCGTGTGTCCGGACAATAACTTCTGAAAAACTGAATTGATTCTTTTCAAATTTGGTATTTGAGGACATCACCTCAAGATCTCTCTTGGGCATGTTTTTAACGGTGATCTGCTTATAGGTGGTGCTACATGGGGGCCAAGTTAAAATTTCATTTCTGAACAGTAACTTTTGAAAACCTGAACAGATTCTTTCCAAATTTGGTATGTGGACAGCTTTTCACAGGATCTCACTCGAGATTGCTTTTCATGGTGGGTACTGAATGTTAAGGTTCCAAGCCAAATCAGTATAGTTTCAACGTCGGGGGACTTCAAATGCTCCAGTTTCCATTAAAATTTTCTCTGAACCACCAAATTAATTAATGAAATAAATTATTAAATTATTGTACTTTGTACATTTTATCCTGTTATGACTGACAAAGGTAAATAAAGCATTACACATAACACAACACTACACACATGACTCAATTTTGTGAAATAAGAAAAACTTTGTATTTCTACAAATCACAGTCAAACATCAAAGCCATAAAATGCACACAGATAATGGCAGCCTTTCGAAGTCCACGAGTTCTAGTTTGGATACTGTTTCTGTATTCTGTTTACCATATTGATCCACATGCTCCTGTTTGTTATTACAGCCCCGCTAGCTGCCTGATTGGCTAACATAAGTAGTTAGAAATTCTCACGGGATTTATATTATAGCGTTTACTTCAGGTATAATGTTCCGTGATATTATATCTAAGTTTACTGCGATTGGTTTACAGGCAGCTGAGAAGGAAGCCTTAATAGAGGGACAAAAACAATATGAGAAGACGGATAAAAAGGCCAAGAAGAAAGGAGAGAAAGGCAGACCTACAGACAACGCCAAACAGCACAAACTCACCCCACCAAAACAAAAAACAGAAACTTGGTCACGTCAGCAGGCACAGAAAGCCAGGAACAAACAACCATCATTAACAGACTCTTCATCAGAAACCACAGAGGTTAGACCATACAAACGGAAGGTAAAAAAAATAAATCAACCTGTTTTTCTCTGTCAAGTGGGAGTCAAAAATGAAAACCAAAAAATAAGATGTTTTTCTTCCCAACTTGCTCCAAATATGTTAGGCTATCATTGGGGTCAATTTTATACAACCTTCGTTAGACAAGGTCGCTTTATGCGAGTTCTGTTCATCCATCTCTGTACGATATCTCTAGTTGTGGATTGGTAACAGATTTGGGTACACCTTAACTATGGGATAAGGAAGAACCATTTTGAGGTCAATAGGTCAAAGGTCATGGTCAGTTTGACCCAAAAAGCAAGAAATCCTCATAAATTATGCCCAGGCTATAGCTCCAGTTCAGGGATTGAAGATGTTTTTCCATGGTATAATTCATGATATAACTCAAACTCATGGCAAAGTTTTCGAAATCATGTCAAGAAGTTTCCTGGGATTGAATCCACCAAATTCCGAGAGAATCTTTCAAAGAAACAAAATACCTCACTGATACCTTAAAACTGTATGCTACCATAGATCAATGACGTGTGTGTAATATATTGTTTTGTGCAACTTGTAGACAGCAACTGGTGACAGTGGAGATAGTACAAATTTCAAAGTCCCCTCCATTCCTCAAACAGCTGAGCATACAACTCAAATCTCTGATGAACCTCCATCCAAGAAAGCTAAAGGTCAGCTTGATATCTTCATGTTCCATTTTCTATCATTTTCAGATGATGCCTATAAAACAACTGCATAAAAGGTGTGACCTAGTTTATAGAAATATAACCTTTCTAATTGGAAGAGGAAGACATCGATGGATATATGGTTGATTTATACATCTCTTAGTTGAACAGCTAGCTATTATTCTGTCTTGATATAATAAAATTTCCTCGGAATATATAATTGTGATCAAGACTGATTGCTGTAAGTTTGTCCCTGGCATGTCTGGCCTGGACTGAGCATTTATTATATGATAAATTGAGTTTTAAAAATGACATGGACAACTTTTGACTGAGCAAAATTTGGCCCAGCTATATTGATCTCTCCAGCACTCCTGTTCCAATGATGCTATCGAGATACAGTGAGAAGTGTTATCAGGGCTGGACTAGATGTAGTTCAGACACAGTGAGAAGTGATATCAGAGCCTGATTAGATGTAGGTAAGACACAGTGAGAAGTGTTATCAGGGCTGGACTAGATGTAGGTAAGACATAGAAGTGTTATCAGGGCTGGACTATATGTAGGTAAGACATAGAAGTGTTATCAGGGCTGGACTAGATGTAGGTAAGACATAGAAGTGTTATCAGGGCTGGACTATATATAGGTAAGACATAGAAGTGTTATCAGGGCTGGACTAGATGTAGGTAAGACATAGAAGTGTTATCAGGGCTGGACTAGATGTAGGTAAGACATAGAAGTGTTATCAGGGCTGGACTAGATGTAGGTAAGACATAGAAGTGTTATCAGGGCTGGACTAGATGTAGGTAAGACATAGAAGTGTTATCAGGGCTGGACTAGATGTAGGTAAGACCGAGAAGTGTTGTCAGGGCTGGACTATATGTAGGTAAGACATAGATTAGTGTTATCAGGGCTGGACTAGATGTAGGTAAGACATAGAAGTGTTATCAGGGCTGGACTAGATGTAGGTAAGACATAGAAGTGTTATAAGGGCTGGACTAGATGTAGGTAAGACAGAGAAGTGTTATCAGGGCTGGACTAGATGTAGGTAAGACATAGAAGTGTTATCAGGGCTGGACTTTAGATGTAGATATGACACTGTGAGAAGTGTTGTCAGTACTGGACTAGATGTAGTTAAGATAAAGTGAGAAGTGTTATCAGCTAGGGCTGAACTAGATGTAGCTTTGACACAGTAAGATGTGTTATCAGGGCCTGAATAGATGTAGGTAAGACACAGTGAGAAGTGTTATCAGGGCCTGACTAGATGTAGGTAAGACACAGTAAGAAGTATTATCAGGGCTGGACTAGATGTAGTTCAGACACAGTGAGAAGTGGTATCAGAGCCTGATTAGATGTAGGTAAGACACACTGAGAAGTGTTAATCAGGGCTGGACTAGATGTAGTTCAGACACAGTGAGAAGTGATATCAGAGCCTGATTAGATGTAGGTAAGACACACTGAGAAATGTTAATCAGGGCTGGACTAGAGGTAGGTAAGACACAGTGAGAAGTGTTAATCAGGGCTGGACTAGATGTAGGTAAGACACAGTGAGAAGTGTTGTCATCAGGGCTGGACTAGATGTAGTTCAGACACTGAGAAGTGATATCAGGGCCTGATTAGAGGTAGGTAAGACACAGTGAGAATTGTTAATCAGGGCTGGACTAGATGTAGGTAAGATACAGTGAGAAGTGATATCAGGGCCTTACTAGAGGTAGGTAAGACACAGTGAGAAGTGTTAATCAGGGCTGGACTAGATGTAGGTAAGACACAGTGAGAAGTGATATCAGGGCCTGATTAGAGGTAGGTAAGACACAGTGAGAAGTGTTAATCAGGACTGGACTAGATGTAGGTAAGACACAGTGAGAAGTGTTGTCATCAGGACTGGATTAGATGTAGTTAAGACACAGTGAAAAGTGTTATCAGGGCTGGACTAGATGTGGGTAGGACACAGTGAGAAGTGTTGTCAGGGCTTGACTAGATGTTGTTAAGACACAGTAAGAAGTGTTATCAGGGCTGGACTAGATGTGGGTAGGACACGGTGAGAAGTGTTGTCAGGGCTTGACTAGATGTTGTTAAGACAGTAAGAAGTGTTATCAGGGCTGGACTAGATGTGGGTAGGACACAGTGAGAAGTGTTGTCAGGGCTTGACTAGATGTTGTTAAGACACAGTAAGAAGTGTTATCAGGGCTGGACTAGATGTGGGTAGGACACAGTGAGAAGTGTTGTCAGGGCTTGACTAGATGTTGTTAAGACACAGTAAGAAGTGTTATCAGGGCTGGACTAGATGTTGTTAAGACACAGTAAGAAGTGTAATCAGGGCTGGACTAGATGTTGTTAAGACACAGTAAGAAGTGTTATCAGGGCTGGACTAGATGTTGTTAAGACACAGTAAGAAGTGTTATCAGGGCTGGACTAGATGTTGTTAAGACACAGTAAGAAGTGTTATCAGGGCTGGACTAGATGTTGTTAAGACACAGTAAGAAGTGTAATCAGGGCTGGACTAGATGTTGTTAAGACACAGTGAGAAGTGTTGTCAGGGCTTGACTAGATGTTGTTAAGACACAGTAAGAAGTATTATCCAGGGCTGGACTAGATGTTGTTAAAAGACACAGTAAGTATCGGGGCTTGACTAGATGTTAAGACACAGTAAGAGGAGAGTGTAATCAGGGCTGGACTAGATGTTAAGATACAGTAGAGAAGTGTTATCAGGGCTGGACTAGATGTTATTAAAGACACAGTAAGAAGTGTTATCAGGGCTGGACTAGATGTTATTTAAGACACAGTAAGAGAGTGTTATCAGGGCTGGACTAGATGTTAAGACAGGAAGTAAGGAAGTGTAATCAGAGGCTGGACTAGATGTTTAAGACACAGTAAGAAGTATTATCAAGGGCTGGACTAGATGTGGGTAGGACACAGTGAGAAGTGTAATCAGGGCTTGACTAGATGTTGTTAAGACACAGTAAGAAGTGTTATCAGGGCTGGACTAGATGTGGGTAGGACACAGTGAGAAGTGTTATCAGGGCTGGACTAGATGTAGGTAAGACACAGTGAGAAGTGTTATCAGGGCTGGACTAGATGTGGGTAGGACACAGTGAGAAGTGTTATCAGGGCTGGACTAGATGTAGGTAAGACATAGAAGTGTTATCAGGGCTGGACTATATGTAGGTAAGACATAGAAGTGTTATCAGGGCTGGACTAGATGTTAAGACACAGTAAGAGAAGTGTTATCGAGGCTGGACTAGATGTTAAGACAGTGAAGTGTTATCAGGGCTGGACTAGATGTTGTTAAGACACAGTAAGAAGTGTAATCAGGGCTGGACTAGATGTTGTTAAGACACAGTAAAGTGTTATCAGGGCTGGACTAGATGTAGGTAAGACATAGAAGTGTTATCAGGGCTGGACTATATGTAGGTAAGACATAGAAGTGTTATCAGGGCTGGACTAGATGTAGGTAAGACATAGAAGTGTTATCAGGGCTGGACTAGATGTAGGTAAGACATAGAAGTGTTATCAGGGCTGGACTAGATGTAGGTAAGACATAGAAGTGTTATCAGGGCTGGACTAGATGTAGGTAAGACATAGAAGTGTTATCAGGGCTGGACTATATGTAGGTAAGACATAGATTAGTGTTATCAGGGCTGGACTAGATGTAAGTAAGACATAGAAGTGTTATCAGGGCTGGACTAGATGTAGGTAAGACATAGAAGTGTTATAAGGGCTGGACTAGATGTAGGTAAGACAGAGAAGTGTTATCAGGGCTGGACTAGATGTAGGTAAGACATAGAAGTGTTATCAGGGCTGGACTTTAGATGTAGATATGACACTGTGAGAAGTGTTGTCAGTACTGGACTAGATGTAGTTAAGATAAAGTGAGAAGTGTTATCAGCTAGGGCTGAACTAGATGTAGCTTTGACACAGTAAGATGTGTTATCAGGGCCTGAATAGATGTAGGTAAGACACAGTGAGAAGTGTTATCAGGGCCTGACTAGATGTAGGTAAGACACAGTGAGAAGTATTATCAGGGCTGGACTAGATGTAGTTCAGACACAGTGAGAAGTGATATCAGAGCCTGATTAGATGTAGGTAAGACACACTGAGAAGTGTTAATCAGGGCTGGACTAGATGTAGTTCAGACACAGTGAGAAGTGATATCAGAGCCCAGGGCATGAAATGTTTTTTTCAGTCCACCTGTCACATGTGACAGGTAAGGTTTTTTTCTACCTGTCCCACCCAAAACTTACTTGTACAGAATTTTGTCAAAATTTCTATATGCTGATCGAATTATGTTTAAACGATGAACGCACCGGGATGTTTTGATGAGAAAACTATCTATTTTAGTCCTGAGGATTTTATTTTTAATGCCCACTCACCAAATTTCTGATTTCTTGAGTTTTAAAATGTTTTTATTACCTCATGTAGTAAGAACACAGAATGACAAATAATTCATTAATTAGTTTGGATAATTGCAGGCAAATGATAAATAATTACTCTCCCTGGTCAAATGATAAATAACCTATTACCAAAAAAAAACCAAACCAAAAAAACCTCGCACAATCTAGCTTTCCCCAGTAGCCTACCATTCATTTTCATTTCTAATTTGTTTTTTGAAATGTCACTATGAGGCACGATGACGGAAGCACAGATATGTATAAAGTTATTAGCATTTTGTGTTCATGGAATATACCAGTGAACGTACGGTGATTGAGAAGCACAACACAACCAACCTCATGTCTGGTTAGTGTCGCCCCTGTCCGGCTATTAGAATACATTCTCTAGATCAGCTTCACGTTTGTAATGTTTAAAAAAAAAATTAATGATATGGTAACATTGGAATTCTTTAGCAGTAGACCGAATGGAATTTGTTTCAGTAAACTTGAGCACATTTTCCTAAGTCAGCTTTCCTGCCGCAATGCGTACAGTTTGACAGACATCCGTCGATAACCTTCTTTTACTCGTTTGTCTGACATCTGTGCGTGTGTTCCCGATCTGTTCACTGTGACCTTTGAACTGAAGAATATCCGTGACTTGAAATATACTCGGCGACTGCCGATCTCCAATGGTCTCTCCAACAGTGTAAGCAAATCTGGAGCGTTGAGGTGTGATCGAACGTCAACGCTTGCCGAAGCATAACGAGGCTAAATTTATTTTTAGCTTTAAAGCATGGCATGCTCTCAGCAGAAGTTGAGACATCGTTTAACAACAACAACAAGAAGTTTTTCTTGCTTCGGGCGTTAGTAAAGATCAACGCCTATGAATCCCTGCAATGTTTCACCTGTCGCATGCGACAGTCATTTATTTTTGTTACCTGTCGCACATAAATACTACCTGTCATCGACAGGTGGACACCCGAACATTTCGCGCCCTGGAGCCTGATTAGATGTAGGTAAGACACACTGAGAAATGTTAATCAGGGCTGGACTAGAGGTAGGTAAGACACAGTGAGAAGTGTTAATCAGGGCTGGACTAGATGTAGGTAAGACACAGTGAGAAGTGTTGTCATCAGGGCTGGACTAGATGTAGTTCAGACACTGAGAAGTGATATCAGGGCCTGATTAGAGGTAGGTAAGACACAGTGAGAATTGTTAATCAGGGCTGGACTAGATGTAGGTAAGATACAGTGAGAAGTGATATCAGGGCCTTACTAGAGGTAGGTAAGACACAGTGAGAAGTGTTAATCAGGGCTGGACTAGATGTAGGTAAGACACAGTGAGAAGTGATATCAGGGCCTGATTAGAGGTAGGTAAGACACAGTGAGAAGTGTTAATCAGGACTGGACTAGATGTAGGTAAGACACAGTGAGAAGTGTTGTCATCAGGACTGGATTAGATGTAGTTAAGACACAGTGAAAAGTGTTATCAGGGCTGGACTAGATGTGGGTAGGACACAGTGAGAAGTGTTGTCAGGGCTTGACTAGATGTTGTTAAGACACAGTAAGAAGTGTTATCAGGGCTGGACTAGATGTGGGTAAGACACAGTAAGAAGTGTTATCAGGGCTGGACTAGATGTAGTAAGACACAGTGGAAGTGTTATCAGGGCTGGACTAGATGTGGGTAGGACACAGTGAGAAGTGTTATCAGGGCTGGACTAGATGTGGGTAGGACACAGTGAGAAGTGTTGTCAGGGCTTGACTAGATGTTGTTAAGACACAGTAAGAAGTATTATGAGGGCTGGACTAGATGTAGGTAGGACACAGTGAGAAGTGTTATCAGGGCTGGACTAGATGTAGGTAGGACACAGTGAGAAGTGTAATCAGGGCTGGACTAGATGTTGTTAAGACACAGTAAGAAGTGTTATCAGGGCTGGACTAGATGTAGGTAAGACACAGTGAGAAGTGTTATCAGGGCTGGACTAGATGTGGGTAGGACACAGTGAGAAGTGTAATCAGGGCTTGACTAGATGTTGTTAAGACACAGTAAGAAGTGTTATCAGGGCTGGACTAGATGTGGGTAGGACACAGTGAGAAGTGTAATCAGAACTTGACTAGATGTTGTTAAGACACAGTAAGAAGTGTTATCAGGGCTGGACTAGATGTGGGTAGGACACAGTGAGAAGTGTAATCAGGGCTTGACTAGATGTTGTTAAGACACAGTAAGAAGTGTTATCAGGGCTGGACTAGATGTAGGTAAGACACAGTAAGAAGTGTTATCATGGGTGGACTAGATGTGGGTAGGACACAGTGAGAAGTGTAATCAGGGCTTGACTAGATGTTGTTAAGACACAGTAAGAAGTGTTATCAGGGCTGGACTAGATGTAGGTAAGACACAGTGAGAAGTGTTATCAGGGCTGGACTAGATGTAGGTAAGACACAGTGAGAAGTGTTATCAGGGCTGGACTAGATGTGGGTAGGACACAGTGAGAAGTGTAATCAGGGCTTGACTAGATGTTGTTAAGACACAGTAAGAAGTGTTATCAGGGCTGGACTAGATGTGGGTAGGACACAGTGAGAAGTGTAATCAGGGCTTGACTAGATGTTGTTAAGACACAGTAAGAAGTGTTATCAGGGCTGGACTAGATGTGGGTAGGACACAGTGAGAAGTGTTATCAGGGCTGGACTAGATGTAGGTAAGACACAGTGAGAAGTGTTATCAGGGCTGGACTAGATGTGGGTAGGACACAGTGAGAAGTGTTATCAGGGCTGGACTAGATGTAGGTAAGACATAGAAGTGTTATCAGGGCTGGACTATATGTAGGTAAGACATAGAAGTGTTATCAGGGCTGGACTAGATGTAGGTAAGACATAGAAGTGTTATCAGGGCTGGACTATAGATGTAGGTAAGACATAGAAGTGTTATCAGGGCTGGACTAGATGTAGGTAAGACATAGAAGTGTTATCAGGGCTGGACTAGATGTATGTAAGACATAGAAATGTTATCAGGGCTGGACTATAGATGTAGATATGACACTGTGAGAAGTGTTGTCAGTACTGGACTAGATGTAGTTAAGATAAAGTGAGAAGTGTTATCAGCTAGGGCTGAACTAGATGTAGCTTTGACACAGTAAGATGTGTTATCAGGGCCTGAATAGATGTAGGTAAGACACAGTGAGAAGTATTATCAGGGCTGGACTAGATGTGGGTAGGACACAGTGAGAAGTGTTGTCAGGGCTTGACTAGATGTTGTTAAGACACAGTAAGAAGTGTTATCAGGGCTGGACTAGATGTGGGTAGGACACAGTGAGAAGTGTTGTCAGGGCTGGACTAGATGTAGGTAAGACACAGTGAGAAGTATTATCAGGGCTGGACTAGATGTGGGTAGGACACAGTGAGAAGTGTTATCAGGGCTGGACTAGATGTTGTTAAGACACAGTAAGAAGTATTATCAGGGCTGGACTAGATGTAGGTAAGACACAGTAAGAAGTGTTATCAGGGCTGGACTAGATGTGGGTAGGACACAGTGAGAAGTGTTGTCAGGGCTGGACTAGATGTGGGTAGGACACAGTGAGAAGTGTTGTCAGGGCTGGACTAGGAGTGGGTAGGACACAGTGGGAAGTGTTGTCAGGGCTTGACTAGATGTTGTTAAGACACAGTAAGAAGTGTTATCAGGGCTGGACTAGATGTGGGTAGGACACAGTGAGAAGTGTTGTCAGGGCTGGACTAGATGTGGGTAGGACACAGTGAGAAGTGTTGTCAGGGCTGGACTAGATGTTGGTAAGACAGAGTGAGAAGTATTATCAGGGCTGGACTAGATGTGGGTAGGACACAGTGAGAAGTGTTGTCAGGGCTTGACTAGATGTTGTTAAGACACAGTAAGAAGTATTATGAGGGCTGGACTAGATGTAGGTAGGACACAGTGAGAAGTGTTATCAGGGCTGGACTAGATGTAGGTAGGACACAGTGAGAAGTGTAATCAGGGCTGGACTAGATGTTGTTAAGACACAGTAAGAAGTGTTATCAGGGCTGGACTAGATGTAGGTAAGACACAGTGAGAAGTGTTATCAGGGCTGGACTAGATGTGGGTAGGACACAGTGAGAAGTGTAATCAGGGCTTGACTAGATGTTGTTAAGACACAGTAAGAAGTGTTATCAGGGCTGGACTAGATGTGGGTAGGACACAGTGAGAAGTGTAATCAGAACTTGACTAGATGTTGTTAAGACACAGTAAGAAGTGTTATCAGGGCTGGACTAGATGTGGGTAGGACACAGTGAGAAGTGTAATCAGGGCTTGACTAGATGTTGTTAAGACACAGTAAGAAGTGTTATCAGGGCTGGACTAGATGTAGGTAAGACACAGTAAGAAGTGTTATCAGGGCTGGACTAGATGTGGGTAGGACACAGTGAGAAGTGTAATCAGGGCTTGACTAGATGTTGTTAAGACACAGTAAGAAGTGTTATCAGGGCTGGACTAGATGTAGGTAAGACACAGTGAGAAGTGTTATCAGGGCTGGACTAGATGTAGGTAAGACACAGTGAGAAGTGTTATCAGGGCTGGACTAGATGTGGGTAGGACACAGTGAGAAGTGTAATCAGGGCTTGACTAGATGTTGTTAAGACACAGTAAGAAGTGTTATCAGGGCTGGACTAGATGTGGGTAGGACACAGTGAGAAGTGTAATCAGAACTTGACTAGATGTTGTTAAGACACAGTAAGAAGTGTTATCAGGGCTGGACTAGATGTGGGTAGGACACAGTGAGAAGTGTAATCAGGGCTTGACTAGATGTTGTTAAGACACAGTAAGAAGTGTTATCAGGGCTGGACTAGATGTGGGTAGGACACAGTGAGAAGTGTAATCAGGGCTTGACTAGATGTTGTTAAGACACAGTAAGAAGTGTTATCAGGGCTGGACTAGATGTAGGTAAGACACAGTAAGAAGTGTTATCATGGGTGGACTAGATGTGGGTAGGACACAGTGAGAAGTGTAATCAGGGCTTGACTAGATGTTGTTAAGACACAGTAAGAAGTGTTATCAGGGCTGGACTAGATGTAGGTAAGACACAGTGAGAAGTGTTATCAGGGCTTGACTAAATGTAGATAAGACACACTGAGAAGTGTAATCAGGGTGGGACTAGATGTAGTTCTCACTCCTGTAATGCTGCTTAACATGTAGCAACTATTATTGTCTTACTTTGAGTATGCCAGGCTGAATTTAGTCTGAGTGGTATTTTGTTTTCGCTTGTCCTTCCTTCTATAATTCCTTACTTCCTTTCATAATACTAGGGTTGTCTAAACAATATCTGGATTTATGCTCCACTGATCTTCTTGAAAGCTCACAACTGTTTTGTCCCTGTTGACCTGAAGAAGCCTATTGATTTTGGCAATTGTGCTCCAGAAAACCAGAAAACCCTTGTACTTGTCAGAAAGAGTTGTCTCCCCGGAAATATGATAGGTGTGATGTTATTCAGGGCTATAATGGTAACCAATTCTTAAACTAATTGTGTAACCCTGGTTCTTCTATCTATATATATATATATCTATATGTATATGCGAGCTGTTCAGGAACCTTCACCACATGATAAATAGCCCTCGATCACTGTTTGCAGAAAGCATAAACACATGTGCGACGATGCCTCTGGGTGGAAAATGACCTTCCTTCAGCTTGGATCCATACTGAGCTGCCTCATGTTGGTGTAAAAGCAAACAATACAATTTTCTGACAGAACGTGGGTGAAATGTATGATATTGAAAATATGAACGACTTTCAACATTTACAGTAACATTGCAAGGCAATATACTTATGTATGCTCTCCAAAGCAATGTCGCAAAGCCAACACGTGATGGAAAAAAAAGAGCTACATCGTACCAATTGCTTTGTGATGTTGCACCTAAGCGTTTGTTTTCCACTCAAATGCGTTCTGGGCATGCACAACATACAGAGACATCTGGTGGTGAAAAAAAGCCTATTCTATCCCAGGTATCTGGGAATGGCCAAAATCTCAGGCAATAAATGAAACTGTAAAATCTCAGGCAATAAATGAAACTGTTGTGTGCCATGTTTTAATAGTATGGCATTAGGGTATCACTTTTGACCAGGATAATTGGCGCCGATTTACAATCAAAACGTAGTAACATAAAAATGTTTTACCATTACAGAGGAAACTCATAAAGCGATTGTGTCCCATGACCCCAGTAAAGAGAGTCGGACAGTGTTTGTTAGTAACTTATTATATTCCATAGATGAGAACAGATTACAAGAGATATTTAACAAGGTACGTCTGATGATTATTCTCTCACTCCCTCCCTCAACTGTGCAATTATCTCTCTCCTGAAAGGGTATGACTATTATCAATCTGATTGCTCCTCTTTAAGATTGAAGGTGTGGAAATGTGCTTCAGGTAAGTACTGACCACAGTTTCACATTTACCAAAGGTCCCTGTAATTAAAGGGAGGGAACTTCGGATATGCTGTTCATCCATCCTTCCTGCTGTTCACCATTTTGATATGATTAAGTTGTTTCATTGGTTCATTTTACAGTCAGAAGGGATATTTTTCAGAATTGCACTTCAAAATAAGAAATATATGAAGAATTCGCTATCGCTTTGAACAAAATCTGAGGTTTCACCTCCTAGTCGTGTCCCTTATCTGCAAATTTCCGAGAGAACATCACAAAATTTGGAGTGGAAAGCAAGAATCTGAATGTGGACGAGGTTTAAATCAAAACATAGAATGTGTATTTCCGGCGATGTCAGACGAGTGGAAGTGCAGAAATTGTAGAAAATGGGTAGATTTTGTTTATTTTTGTCAGAGATCTTGAATACTGTGCAATATGCATATATTGGCACAGTACGGTGACAAAAATAGATTGAGCAATTGTGAGCTAGAGAATTATTGACAATGTCCCTTGGTGCTCAGGTTCAGGGGGTGCCCTGATCTAATCAATCAAGCCTTTGAAGAGGAATTCCCAAACTTCAAAAGGGTTTATCATGTGGTACATACCAGACACGGTTGAAATACTGTACAAGAATGACTTGTGTGGTGTCTATTTTAAATGAACAAACCTTTGGGCTATTTAAACCCACAGTTTAATCGTGTAACAAGGTGTGAATATATGGGAAAAGTAAATCTTGGGAATTGATTATGGTCATGGTCCGGGCAATATTTTGCATTCGGATTCACTCACATCGTTCTATCAAAATAAAGCATAACTGAAGTATTGGAGTTGAGCTGAAGTGTGATAGAGCCGGCTGCGATGTTGGGCAAGTTGGTCAACCAATGGCTTCCACGGTTTCTGTGGAATCTAATTAATACAGTCGGAGTTGTTGTCGTCCAAGTCCAGAAGTATGAGAATCATATCCCATATATTGGGCCACCTTTTGCAGTTTTTGTAAATCGAGCCCTGATGAATGGTTTCGTCTTAAAAAGAAATCTCAAGAGATTATATCACATGTATATTTAGATGTCTTGATGCAGTAGTGATGCAAATCTAGTGAGCAGATGTGATCAAACATTTTGGAACATTTTCAAAATTTCAGGTTGGTATTATTTAAAGAGTACCTTACCTTGTTTGTCTGTTCAAAATATGCCATTTTTAGCCCACCATCACCAGATGGTGGGCTGTTCAAATCACTTTTCGTCCGTGGTCCGTCGTCCGTCGTCCGTCGTCCGTCAGTCAGTCAGTCCGTCCGTCAGTCCGTCCGTCCGTAAACAATTCTTGTTATCGCGATTTCTCAGGAACTACTGCATGGATCTTTCTCAAATTTGGTACACAGGTTCCCCTTGGGGTCTAGTTGTGCAAGAAACCTTTTTGGTCCGATTCGAAAATCCAATATGGCCACCAGGCAGCCATCTTGGATTTCCCCATGAAACCTTGTTATCGCGATTTCTCAGGAACTACTCCATGGATCTTTCTCAAATTTGGTACACAGGTTCCCCTTGGGGTCTAGTTGTGCAAGATACCTTTTCTGGTCCGATTCGAAAATCCAATATGGCCACCAGGCGGCCATCTTGGATTTCCCCATGAAACGTTGTTATCGCGATTTCTCGGGAACTACTGCATGGATCTTTCTCAAATTTGGTACACAGGTTCCCCTTGGGATCTAGTTGTGCAAGAAACCTTTTTTGTTCCGATTCGAAAATCCAATATGGCCACCAGGCGGCCATCTTGGATTTCTCCATGAAACCTTGTTATCGCGATTTCTCATGAACTACTGGATGGATCTTTCTCAAATTTGCTACAAAGGTTCCACTTGGGGTCTAGTTGTGCAAGACACCTTTTTTGTTCCGATTTCAAAATCCAATATGGCCGCCAGGCAGCCATCTTGAATTTCCCCATGAAACCTTGTTATCGCGATTTCTCAGGAACTACTGCATGGATCTTTCTCAAATTTGGTACACAGGTTCCCCTTGGGGTCTAGTTGTGCAAGAAACCTTTTTGGTCCGATTCGAAAATCCAATATGGCCGCCAGGCAGCCATCTTGGATTCCCCATGAAACCTTGTTATCGCGATTTCTCAGGAACTACTTCATGGATCTTTCTCAAATTTGGTACATAGGTTCCCCTTGGGGTCTAGTTGTGCAAGAAACCTTTTTTGGTTCGATTCGAAAATCCAATATGGCCACCAGGCAGCCATCTTGGATTTCCCCATGAAACCTTGTTATCGCGATTTCTCAGGAACTACTGCATGGATCTTTCTCAAATTTGGTACACATGTTCCCCTTGGCGTCTAGTTGTGCAAGAACCTTTTTTGGTCTGATTCGAAAATCCAATATGGCCACCAGGCAGCCATCTTGGATTTCCCCATGAAACCTTGTTATCGCGATTTCTCAGGAACTACTGCATGGATCTTTCTCAAATTTGGTACACAGGTTCCCCTT
This sequence comes from Hanleya hanleyi, assembly GCA_036873755.1. Taxonomy (NCBI): domain Eukaryota; kingdom Metazoa; phylum Mollusca; class Polyplacophora; order Lepidopleurida; family Hanleyidae; genus Hanleya; species Hanleya hanleyi. The sequence goes on from JAVTVY010018250.1 coordinate 69,019, forward strand.
GGGGTCTAGTTGTGCAAGAAACCTTTTTTCGTCCGATTCGAAAATCCAATATGGCCACCAGGCAGCCATCTTGGATTTCCCCATGTAACCTTGTTATCGTGATTTCTCAGGAACTACTGCATGGATCTTTCTCAAATTTGGTACACAGGTTCCCCTTGGGGCCTGGTTGTGCAGATACCTTTTTTGGTCTGATTCGAAAATCCAATATGGCCACCAGGCAGCCATCTTGGATCTCCCCATGAAACCTTGTTATCACGATTTCTCATGAACTACTGGATGGATCATTCTCAAATTTGCTACACAGGTTCCCCTTGGGGTCTAGTTGTGCAACAAACCTTTTTTGGGCCGATTCCAAAATCCAATATGGCCACCAGGCAGCCATCTTTAATTTCCCCATGAAACCTTGTTATCGCGATTTCTCAGGAACTTCAGCATGGATCTTTCTCAAATTTGGTACACAGGTTCCCCTTGGGGTCTAGTTGTGCATGAAACCTTTTTTGGTTCGATTCGAAAATCCAATATGGCCACCAGGCAGCCATCTTGGATTTCCCCATGAAACCTTATCTTGATTTCTCAGGAACTACTGCATGGATCTTTCTCAAATTTGGTACACAGGTTCCCCTTGGGGTCTAGTTGTGCAAGAAACCTTTTTTGGTCCGATTCGAAAATCCAATATGGCCACCAGGTGGCAAATTTCGTAAACAGGTTCTCCTTGGGATCTAGTTGTGCAAGATACCTTTCCTGGTACGATTTGAAAATCCAGTATGGCCACCAGGCAGCCATCTTGGATTTCCCCATGAAACTTTGTCATTTCCCAGGAACAACTGCATGGATCTTTCTCAATTTTGGTACACAGGTACGCAATCGATATGCAAGATGCCTTTTTCGGTCCGAATCGAAAATCCAATATGGTCACCAGGCAGCCATCTTAGACTTCCCCATGACATTTTTTTATCATGATTTCTCAGGAAGTACTGCCTGGATCTTTGTCAAATTTGATACACAGGTTCAATTGTGCAAGATACCTTTTCTGGATCGATTCCAAAATCCAATATGTCCATCAGGCGGCCATCTTGGATTTCCCCATGAAACTTTGTTATTGCGATTTCTCAGGAACTACTGCATGGATCTTTGTTAAATGTGGTACACAGGTTCACCTTGTCGTCTAGTTGTGCAAGATACCTTTTCTGGTCCGATTCGAAAATTCAATATGGCCAACAGGCGGCCATCTTGGATTTTCCCATGCAAATTTGTTATCGTGATTTCCCAGGAAGTACTTCATGGATCTTTCTCAAAGTTGGTACAAAGGTTCCCCTTATGGTCTAGTTGTGCAAGATATCTTTTTGGGTCCGAATCCAAAATCCAATATGGCCAAATATCTTGAATTTCCCCTTGAAATATTGTTACCGTGAATTCTCAGGAAATATTTCATTGATCTTTCTGAAATTTGGTACACAGGTCCCACAAGGGGCCTAGTAGTGCAAGATACCTTTTTTGGTCCGATTCGAGAATCCAAGTTACGCTTCAAATGAATTCGGTATTCTCGAGTTGTAACGTTACATCACAAGAGTCGGCGGATCAAACGGTGGGGCATATTCTATATATTGACTATAGAGAATATCCATACCTTCACCTTCCATAGCAAGGAGTTCAAATAATTCGGAATTAAAATGTATTTCTTCAAATTTTAAATCAGCTTTCTTTAGTCCATGCAGTAGCAAGTGAACTGCTCCACCCTTTCGTCTGCCGGCGGGTCGGCTACATGAAGGGACGTGACTCTTGTAGACTACTGCATATAAACAGAACAGAATTAGCATTCGTTCTTAATTATAAAATCTTAAGTATGTTTCATAGCTCATGCCAAAGTGTCAAAGAGATTGGTCTTCGCTTCCAGTACCCAATGATGACACGTGCAAGAAAATAATTATAAAAAAATACTACGAAACAAAGGCAAAGAATCCTCCATACATGTACTTTCAGACTAACTTTGCTCATTTCTCTTGTATTATAACAACCGACATAAGTACAGTTTCTTGAAATCTTGAAACTCCTGAAACTTAGATTATATCTTGGTGTTTTTCAGTGGCCTTTTCTGATCCTTTTCGCTCAGGTTCGAAATTCTGTAAACAAAATTACAAATCAATTGTTTGTTCTTAGTAACAATGGACAAAAAGATCCTCTAGTCATTAGCTTACAATTATCGGACAATGGTGGGCGCCAAGATCCTTCAGGATCTCTCGTTCTATATACCAGGGAGAGACAACTCCTACTATTATCTCCCTTGTATTGAACTCTTTGTATGGTGAAGGACGTTTATGAGTGTGGTGTAAATAAATGGTGGGCAATGCATATTGTGTTTTAGTCACAGATTTTTAGTGCATGATCATTATCAGTGGTAGCAGAGCGTGGTTCCGATCCACGGACCTCTGGGTTATGGGCCCAGCACGCTTCCACTATTGGATTGGACTGTCCTCCGGTCACGGGGATTATTATGCCTCTCGCACATGTCGCAAACACATCACCTCACATGAATTCCTCTGGCATTTTTCCCCTTTGCAGAACGTCCAACAGTTCAATACCCGATGCCCCACATTTTGTCAGTGAATTGGCCAGTTGTGTTTTCCCTGGGCACCATTTTAATCTCAACACGGTTGTCGCGTTTCATTTCAACAATCGCCGCTATGTCAACCCTCAACCGCTTATCATCCACATAGTTTTGTTCTTCCCAGAAGCTTTGCCAGCCCTTCCCAAAATAGTAGCACTTATCCATTCATTTGAGTTGGGCAGCTTGTACTGAATATGATCAGTAGCCTTTGCACGCTCAAACTTGAGAGTTACCGGATATGTGTCCATCAGAGACGTCCGCAACATTTTCTGGAGCGCCACTCTCAATATTCTCTTCATGGCCAGGGTCATTGGTGTTATCTTCCGAAATTACACACACTTTGACACCCGAACTCACTTTGCAGAGTCTGTTTGACGATACCCGGACAAACACGCCACCATGCCTGACAAACACCACTTTACCATCCTGGAATACTACTTTCCCAGGCCCTAGCCAGCGCTCTTTTCCTTCACGCTTATAGAATATGCTGTCGCCATTTTCAAATACCTGTTCTGCAGCTCTCACCTTAGAAAGTAGTGCACGTCGGATTCTCTCATCGGCCTCTGTTTGTATGTAAGCCCTACGTGTCTCATGCAGAGAATTTAAGTGTTTGAAGAAGGTTTCGCTCGTTGTGGTTCCCTCCAATGCCAGTAACTCTGCTTGCATTATGTTCGGAAGGTTAGGATTTTTTCCAAACACAAGCTGGTGGCTGCTGAATCCGTTCCACATTTGTAGAGAATTCCTTGCTATGTTTGCCCAACTCAGAAGTGTCTCTTGCTCTACATTGCTGTTTTCCGCCTCAAGCTTCAATAGCATCATATCAGTGACAGCGTGAATTCTTTCACACAGACCATTCTGGAAGGGACTCATTCCGGCTGTTGTACACACTCTGACATTCAGGATAGAGGTCACCTCTCGCATTTCATCTGAGCTAAACTCTCCTCCGTTGTCGGTCATCAATGCCCCCATCACGCCGAACACGCCAACCCAGTTCTTCATCACAGCATCTATGACGTCGCTCGGTCTCTTACGCGGGATGAAGACAGACACTGTGTACCTAGACCACATGTCAATCATATGCAGTATCCACCGCCCTTTGTAGTGTTTCAGGTCCATGGCTACTTTTTCATTGAAGTCTTTCGCCATAGGCATGGCCACTATTGGCCTTGGTGGTGTATTTGCATACACTTTACATAGCTGACACTGGGCGTCGATCTCCGATAGTATAACGTCAAAATCCTTCCTCCATGCCCCAGCATCCTGCAGCAATGCCATTAGTCTTTTCTTTGGGGGATGGGTGATGGAGTTTTAACAGGGTAGATTTGCGCTGTTCTGGGCTCAATTATTCAATCTTCACGGCATTCATTTCCTCAACAAGGAATGCTTCTGTTTTGTCGATAGGTATGCAGTAATGGCCAGAAGACGTGACATTCAGCGCAACTTCCTTTCCCATGATTACCGCTCTATCATTTCCAAGTCCATTTTGACACCCGCCTTTTTCATTGCTGACCTAGACAGTAGCAGTGGAATGTCAGACTCCACAACATCTGTTTTGATTGTCACATGCTTCCCAACCATGCACACAGGAAGTTCATATTCACCATCAGATTTTAGTCTTGTCCCTCCTCCAAATTTGAACACTATGTCCCTCCTTGCTCACAACTTCACTATGGTCTTCCTCATTAAGAGAACCCAGGTAAGTATTCAACCAAGTCTTTCCACAGACAGTGCTACTACATGCACTATCCAACACTGCACAGTTACGGGCGTCAGCGCCAAGCCGCATAATGTTTTCTTTGTGATACCCAGTGAACAGAACTGCATGTTCTTCCTTTTCCTCTGCTATGTTGACTTTGGCCATGTTTTCCCAACTGTCAGGACATTTTGCGACGAGATGTCTGTATGAACCACAAGACCTGCATGTGAGTACCTTAATTTTCCATCAGGCCCTGTTGGGTTAATGTTCTTGACACCCCTTTGAGAAGACTGGAATCCAGAACCTCGTCCATTACCCCTGCTTTGCTGTCCGCCCCTTCTATTATAGTAGCCACCTCTCCCTCATACATAGCCATCCACCCACCACGCTTCTTCATTTTCTGCTAAGAAAGTTGGTTCCAGTTTAATGCTTGGAGAATCATTTTTGACATGTGCTCCCGCTCCCTCTCCTTTAAATTTTTTCAGTGACATTTTTGCTTCCTCATACAGGGTCTCACGATTTTCATAGTTCATACCCCTGTATGGGCTCAAGGATGGTGCTAGACAGTTCTACATGAGTGTGAAGGATGAACTTGTCCAACTTGGCTGCAAACAGTCAAGGCTCGATCCTGCGGTATTCACCATGATGAGCAGTGGAACACTGGCTGGAGTGATATGCTGTCATGTTGACGACTTTCTTCACGCAGGGAATGAGACATTTGAAGCGTTGATGTGTAAGCTTAGGCTGAGATTCTTGGCAGGAAAAGTTGAAGAATATGACTTTCAGTACATTGGTTTCCAAATAAAGCAGGATACAAATGGCATCAAACTTGATAATTCCGTATACATGAACAAACTGAGTCATCCGTGCATTGATCCTGTACGTGCTTCACAAAAACAAAGTCTACTTACTGCTGAAGAACAGTCACTGTATCGTAGGTTTAAAGTTGGACAGTTAAACTGGGCTGTGCAGGGATCAAGACCTGATATGGCTTTTGAACTATTAGACTTGAGTTTACTGTACCAAACTTCAAGGAGCATCCGTTGCGGACTTGCTGCGTGCAATAAAAGCCATTGGAAAGCTGCAGGACTTGCGGCCTGTTCAGTTATTTCCATCTCTGCGTGGGAGTCCAGTGGAGGACTGGGAAATCTTTGTGTTCAGTGACGCTGCACTTGGAAACATCAATGATGGAACGGGAAGCACAGGAGCTCACATCATGTGGATAAAAGACCGACTAGGAAATTGTTGTCCAATCTGTTGGAAGTCCAACAAAATCAAAAGAGTGGTACGTTCTACTATAGCAGCAGAAGCATTGAGCTTGGTAGAGGGACTAGAATCAGCGGTCTACAACAGAGAATTGATGGAAGACATTTGTGGACTAGGGAAACAAACCCTGCCAATTTCGGCGTTTATAGACAACAAAAGTGTAGTTGAAGCTCTTCCAATCTGATTAAAACTCAGGCTTAATAAACCGCTCCTCTTTCGGACATGTCGCTGATTAAGATCTGGGATAGTTCCTATCTTAAATCTGTCGCGCATGTCAGACTGGCGACCAATCACAGTCCAGCCTCAACAGGCGAAGAGCCTGTATTGGCGCTTTCCAGTTGGAGGCAAGGCCAGCATTGCTCCGGTATAGTAAATGGGAGTGCACAATCAAGGCATTGCCAGCGGCCACGCGAAATGGAAAGCGCCCTATACCGGTATTCAGTGGCGGCCAAGTTCAAGGGCGAGATCTAAAATTATGGTGTGTTGGCGTGCCCGCATTAAAGCAGGAGCAACTGCAGATGCTTTCTTGCATGCTACGTAAAAGACACTGTATAGCCGTTCTTCTTACCGGCTACGGGAAATCTTTATGTTGCCGAGTGTACGGACGAGACGCAGAAAAATCTCCGCCTGAGTGAAGCTGCAGGCGGCTGACGAAGACGTTCTTGCTGTCGACTCCAGTCCATGAGCGATCACCGAAGATTATTATTTGCTCCCCGTTGCTCTCTTCAATGACAGACCAGGTGAAAAGATCAAGGGATATTTCTTGCACTGCTGGATATATAGGTACGGTTATTGTTTCATAAAATCAGTTCATAACTGCATCGCAACAAGAACGGAGATTAGGAGATTAGCTGTCACGCTATAATACGAGGCGTCTCATTGGGCGACTATTTGACCCGGAAACTATTTGATTCGGAGTTCATCTGACGGATTTGTTATAGGAACTGTCCCAGATCTTAATCAGCGACATGTCCGAAAGAGGAGCGGTTTATTAAGTTTGAGTTTTAATCAGATTGAAGCTCTTCAGTCAACAAAACTTGTGGATGATAAATGGTTGAGGGTTGCCATAGCGGCGACCGTTGAAATGAAACGCGACAACCGTGTTGAGATTAAATGGTGCCCAGGGAAAACACAACTGGCCAATTCACTGACAAAACGTGGGGCATCGGGTATTGAACTGTTGGACGTTCTGCAAAGGGGAAAAATGCCAGAGGAATTCATGTGAGGTGATGTGTTTGCGACATGTGCGAGGGGCATAATAATCCCCATTACCGGAGGACAGTCCAATCCAATGATGGTCACTAGAATGATGGCCAGTGATTAATAACTTTATCAGACTCATTTCATCTTCTATTTTAGTTCTAATTTGTTTAATGTCCATTTTCATGTTAAAATGATAATTGTAGGTACGAAAAAAAAAAAATTATAATGAATGATAATGTAGCTTATTCTATATACCAGGGAGAGACAACTCCTACTATTATCTCCCTTGTATTGAACTCTTTGTATGGTGAAGGACATTTACGAGTGTGGTGTAAATAAATGGTGGACAATGTATATTGTGTTTTAGTCACAGATTTTTAGTGCATGATCATTATCAGAAAGGGCACGCGATCTTCCTATCCCTAATATTCACCCCCATGGGTTCATTCACCCCCACGGGTTAGTTTATAGCCTATAAACTAACCCGTGGGGGTGAATGAACCCATGGGGGTGAATGAGCCATGGGGGTGAATGAGCACTTGTTCTACTAATTTCACTAGCTGTCTTTGCAGATCTTGGGATAAATAACATATCCATGCCACTGTATTTACATGTAGTTTCAGTTGACATGAAGAAGGATTTCTTCTGCTTCTAAGTCCAAAAATGCTGTTTGAAAAATTAGAAGTACAATGTAGGGTATAGAGACTGTATTCAATCAGATATTACATATTAATATGTAAGACTGTATTTGATCAAATATGAGGTCATTTCACATGCGATATACACTGCATTTCACATCACATGCGAACGGAAATGGATCCTTTGTGCATCATGGAATCTCTTCCAAAAGGAGATCATTTTATTGGTTCATACATTGTATTCGATGCAATCCCCAGGGAAAAACAGACATGTACCCAAATTTCATTTCACTAAAAAGTCATCTCAAAGATTTTCATCAAAATTTCACTGAAATTTCAGTTCATGAGTAAAATTTCATTGAAATTTCACAATAGTTGATCATCACTGCATCACTAGTATGTATGTTCTTATTAATCTGTTAGCATTAACTGTTCAATAACCAATACTTTCAGTGGAATTCCACTGAGAAATTCCAATGGAATGTAAAAAAAACAACAAATCCACTGGAATTCTTGTGAGATTCCAGTGGAATGTTTATAAATTTCCACTTTATTCCAGTGGAAATTTCACTGGAATCCCGACGCCATTTTCACCGAAATCCTGACGCCATTGTAACTGGGGCTAATAACAGTGGCATGAGAACTGAACTATTTTGGAAGAATTCTGAAGGAAATTTTTACTGAATAATTTTTGGAAAGCTCATGGAATCTTGGGCATTCTTTTTGATGTTTTGACAGGGTTCTGGTAACCAGTGTGCAAAATACCTTAAATTTATTCTGTATTTAGAGATTGGTTGGTTTACCCAGGCATCTGTATTCACAGGCTTCACTCTTCATTGTATATTCAACTCATAGAAGATTAAGCCATGTAAGCTGAGCATTGTGTATAGTTTCGATAGTGTACTGTGCTGATGTATGAAACTGAAATATTGATAGAGATTCTGCAGGATTTCACTGAAATTTCACAGAGATTTCAATATATTTCTGTAAGATTTTGACTTTTCACTGAAATTTCTATCAGATTCGGACCTTTAACTTCAGTTATTTTCAGGAGACATTTTTGAGCCAATTTTTAATCCCATTATTTTCAAATTCCAGATAGAAATTTGGAAAGTCAAATATGAAATTTTAAATTCAAATCTGAAATTTTAAATTCAAATTTGAAAATGTGAATAGCTCAAGCTTTTTAATTTGAACTTGGGAGGAGGAATTACCTCATTAGTAAGTGCATTATAACTTATAAAATGTAAGCTTCTGGAATGAGGATACATACGCAGTATTGTAGGGTGAATCTAAAATTAGGAGAGAGAGGATGGGGTTATCCAGGCTGGAGTGGATGCATTCATTTGCGTGTAGCATGAATTGTAAGCTCCCAGAATATATGAGGATATGGGGTCAGAAGAGGCTATTGGTATTTGTGAATCCTTTGCAGCTACATAAAATTGTTTGTTCAATCAAGAGAGCTCTTCTATGTTGGAGGAGAATATGGTTGAATTCGGCGGAAACTTATCAATATTTTGGAATATAAGAAAAAAGCTTGTGATAATTTGTCATTATATACGAGTAAAAATTACAAAAAAAATTTTTGTATTATCGTAACCATGTTAAACACAATTACTTAGTTACAATAAGTTACACCAGAAGTTTGTTACAGTTATCATTTAAATACATGAATCTGGTGTGTACATGTATGTGTTTGATAATACTAGCAGCTTGAGAAATCAAGTGAAATTTAGTTGTAGAATTATTATGATCTGTATGTAAGCTTACATGAAAATATAAATGAAAATTCCTCCAAATCAGTTTACATCAGAGGAATCAAGTGGAAATAAACTCCTTTGCAGCAAAGCCAAATGTTACTAAAATAGTTGCAGCAAAGCCAAATGTTACTAAAATAGTTGCAGCAAAGCCAAATGTTACCAAAATAGTTGCAGCAAAGCCAAATGTTACCAAAATAGTTGCAGCAAAGCCAAATGTTACTAAAATAGTTGCAGCAAAGCCAAATGTCACTAAAATGGATGCAGCAAAGCCAAATGTTACTAAAATGGTTACAGCAAAGCCAAATGTTACTAAAATGGTTGCAGCAAAGCCAAATGTTACTAAAATAGTTGCAGCAAAGCCAAATGTTACTAAAATAGTTGCAGCAAAGCCAAATGTTACTCAAATAGTTGCAGCAAAGCCAAATGTTACTCAAATAGTTGCAGCAAAGCCAAATGTTACTCAAATAGTTGCAGCAAAGCCAAATGTTATTAAGGTAATGCTAAGTATTATCAGAATAGTTGCGACAAAAGCTTTGCGGAATATTCAGCACATGGCATTTGCAGAATTATTTGCGAGTGAGTGAGCGAGCGAATAGAATTTAACGTCGCTTTCAACAATATCGCGACGAGCCACTCAGCCAAGTTGCATTCCTGCTACTTCAAAGAAGAAATATTTGAAGCAGCATGGAACCAGACACCCTTCATCCACCCTACATGCCCTATAAAACACTGAGAACAGCACACAATTCAGGGACAGGACGCTTACAGGGTGCAATAAAGACAAGTGATAGTACAGTGCTAGACATCACATTATCAAGTTCCTGTTGCTTCTCAGCAGCAAAGGCTGTTTGCAAACTGTCTGCAAAATATTTGTCAGGCTCATTCCAATTCCTTAGACTCACAAGAAATAGATAAGACTGTGCATGCACCTCATTTTCATAGGGGTCGGAACATGCTCCAAGCCTGGCCAGTAGACGTATTCAATTACACATGATGTACACTCGAGGTTTCAATTGGGCGACGCTTATATGAGATAGAGAGTGGGGATTGGTACCCTGGGGGTGGAAAGATGCTCCTGGGTGATCATGCATTCAGTAAGTGTAGCATGATGCAGGACTGCAAATGGCTCACAGTGAAAATATAGGAGAAGATTTGCCAAAATATAGGAACAATATAGGAAATAAGACAGTGTAAAACAGGTCACTACTACATTGTATGTTCCACAACTGATAGTTTCTGGGTGTTTAATGAAATGATTTCCAGTGAATGCAGTCATTGCGGTGGTGATTGGGGAGACCCCTTCTGCTTCTTGGTTCAAGAAAGAGAGATTTAAATGTTTTCATATTTGCCGAGCGAAGCGAGGAAATTTTTTTTTTTTCTGAAATGTTTTTTTCTCATGCCAAATTGACTCATTTCAGAGCATTGGTGAAAGTTTTCATGACAAAAAGTTAAAATATAGGAAATATAGGAGGTTTTGAGTAAAATATAGGAAAATATAGAAATGACTAAAAAATATAGGAAATATAGAAGGTACTTGCAGGCCTAATGATGTAATTTCCTGGAATCTGCAAACAAATATGAACCCTTCTGCCTATAATCTTCAGTGCAGATGGGAAAATGGACTGGGACACCTCCGAGACATCATTTAGAGTTACTATATGAAGCTTCCCCAGCTACAACTGACCAGGACAGGAGAGGGTCAAGGATTGGTTGATATTTTACATATAGTACCTCATTAGAGAGAGATGACTGGGTCCCTCCATACTCGCATGGCAGTATGTCAGCATCGAGGTATGACTGTAGACTCTCAAAGTTTGTGGAGTGGAAATGGAGCTGGAACAAATCAAATTTCCATTTTAACAACTCTCATCTTTTGTTTGCAAATATAAATAGTCATTGTGGACATGCTATGTAGTTTTGGTAATATTGTCTTGATTACGACCAACAGACATGACAGAATGTATTGTACGAAAAAAAAAAAAAAATAAGCCAGAGAGTGAAATGAACGAATGCAATATGTGATGTTTTCGAACAGAAAAACTCCCTTGTGCAGAGATGGTAAAGCTCTTTTTTTTCGATTGCAGTTTACATGTAGATACTGGTTTCTGTGTTCTATCTATTTTGGTCAAGTTTTGATCATACATACATTAAATGGAAACGTTCTGCACAAAACTGAGCAACTCACAGTTTTAAACTTTTTTGAAGTTACTGTGGAGTGGACATTTGGAATGTTGATTTGTTGATGCCATTTAGATAGTCGAGTTAATAATATCACACTATACATAGAATGGCACTTTCTGGATGAGACCCATGTGAAGGTTGAGATGGCCAAATGATTTACAGCACATGTATTTACAGTTGGGAATAGGTGCCAATCTCTTGGGGGTTATCCATTCAGCATTTATTCAGCATTTTCAACATTTATAGTGTTCGAACTTCCCCACAACGAATGGATCTGGCAAGTTAAAATGTCTTGGTAGATGGTTGGTAAATGCAGACCTCTCAAGTTATAATTTTGCCAAGGGGCGAGATTTGAGTATATCTGCCTAGGAGATACGAGCCCCTCAAACATGCGAATTTCTAGGTGTTATTTTATTCAATTTTTCGCATTTTTGTTTCATATAGCATCCTAACATTGTACATTTCACCCTTCACAGAGGTTATAAATGGATACTTTATAACCAAGTCCAGGAAAATTTTGAAATCATGGACTCCTTTTTACGCAAACTGGAGCAATTTGGAATCCTTGGTTATTTTAGAAATAATTTCATGAAAATGCCCAGATGCGTGAGATTTTGATATAGCTGCATGAGAGCGTGAGAGAGATACCAAATGAGTGAGTCTCACGCCGAATGTGTGATGGTTGATAGGTCTGTAAATGTCATGGTAAACTCTGAGCAAACTTACTCGCTGGACGGTTTTCTCCTTGAGGAATGGTCGGATGACTGAGAAGATGAGCTTGAAGAGGAGCGGTTCATTAACGTAATGTAACCCTTTAAATCGAGCGGGAAATGCCTCCTGTGGATAAATAACATAATAGCTATTATATCGTTAACCCAGAGTTAAGATATACATTTTATATAGTCTACAATATTCTGTTGAACAGATCAATAATTTTGCTCATTTTTGTGACTTAAATAATAATAGATAATATGCATTTCCGTTTTCAAAATGGAAACATTTCGGCACATATATGCCATATACCTCCTACTGCAGCTCTCCTTGCAATAGAAATGATCTCCCCAGATAATCCACCAGGAGACATGCTTCATTGCAAGCACCTTCAAACTTCTCACTTTCTACTGCACGCCTCATTTAAGTGTCTATCAATTCTAAAGTACAGGTGTACCCATGGTTTATCGTTCTCAGTTCCCAACACCACATATTGAAATATTGATACATGTATATCAGCAAGATAAGTTACATTGGATATATAAATATGAGATCGTTGATCGAGGATATATGTATATTGAAGAAATTATATCCAAAAAATAACACAGCTAGATATATATATATATATATATATATATATCTAGCAAACTAAAATAGGTATTTATAAATCTTTCACGCATTATTTTCGCTGATATAGGAATTACATGTACATATTATTAGACTCAGTGTTTATTTCATCTCCATGTTTAGCTGATTTATATATCTGACAGATAGTTTAGATTTTGCCATCAGGCGGTGCCACCTGTAGGTGCAAGTAGGTAGTATGTAATCCCGAGTGACATCTCATGGCATGATATCTGAATATCAACTTTGAGAAGAATCTGATGAGGGGTCCTCAAGTTATTGCCCGGAAACCAAAATTTAAATTTTGCCACCAGGTGTCACCACCTGTAGGCACAAGTGGGTGAAATGCATACCAAATTTGAGAAGAATCAAATGAGCAGTTCTCAAGTCACTGCCCGAATACAAATTTTAGATTTTGTCATCAGGTGGCGCCACCTGTAAGCAGAAGTGGGCAAAATGGAATTCCAAGTGACAGCTGATGACCTGGTATCTGCATACCAAATTCGGGAAGAATCTAATGAACATTTCTCAGGTTATTGCCCAGAAACCAAATTTAGATAGATCCTTCACAGAGTTGACAATGTAGGGATTATCCAGTACTAAAAGATCGTCTAGATAGAGTTTGGTGAGTGAGTGAATATTGTTGAACGTCGCTTTCAACAATATTTCAGTCATATCGCGACGAACCAACTAAGCCTCAAAGCGCAATCCGGCCAAGTGTTGGTGAATAAGGAACAGACTTTGGAATGGTCATCTTTTTACAATTTCTGCATATAGGCACATTCTTACGAAAACAGATACAGGTGGTGCAAAATTAGTACCCAGGAGTGAGTGAGTAAATAGGATTTAACATCGCTTTCAACATTATTTCAGTCATATCACGACGAACCAACTAAGCGCCATCCAGCCAATTGGCGTTCCTGCTACTTCAAAAAATAAATCTTTGAAGCAGCATGGAACCAGACACCCTACATAATACTGAGGACAGCACACAATAACCCAATTTTGAAAGGGTTTTATCTCCCTTGTTCCACTAGGGACGGTTCAGAGAACTTCCGGTAAGTACGAAAGGCCCTCACAATTGGTTGAGTAATTAAATATTCTATTTTTCAAGACAATTATCTTTATAATGTACATGTATATGAGATCTATCGGTTCATGTAGAAAGTGGAAACAAAATAGTTTTTCAAACAGA